>JAXIVJ010000592.1:0-207087 GCA_036785665.1 Chirona hameri
TCAAAATTGTGTGAGACTTTTGGCAATCCCCCCCCCCCCAAACATACCTATATACAATTGGCTTAATAAGTGTTGTGTGATGTGATTTTTGACATGGCAATATAAAGATGATTCTGGCTAAATCTATGAATAACTCATGATTGGGATCAAATGTTGAGGCACTAGCTGACTGAAATGAGATGTCTGAATTTTCAACTTTGACAACCACAGTTTACAAAAGTAATGGATAAGTTTAGGAATTTTGGTCATCATGCACCTATAGAATATAGATGCATGATGGACAAAATTTGGGAAGGTGTGTCTCAGTGGGGAAGATTGCGGCATCAACACACATCTATATCTCACCACGGTATCTGCTGTAATGCCCAATGTGCGACGGTCGTTAGTATTGCATTCGTAATCGAGTAGTATTAACGTTGGTAATGCCAGAGAAATAAAACTAACCCAGGCTTGCATTAGCATTTCCTGAATATTCACACTGGTAAGGGTAAGACGTAAGTTCCGTCTTAGTTTGCATGAGTTTTACATTAGCATTACATGAGTATTACCTTATAAAGGGTTAGTTTTGCTAGTAAGGGCCTGAGTGTTACTGTCGTGAGTTATGACAACTCACATAAATACTCAGGCAAAACTCATCCTTGCGTGAGTTTCGCCTTGGTATTGCATGAGTAATACTAAATAAATGTGAGTTTTACTGGTGTGAGTTTGTACAACTCAGGCAAGGCATGCAATGTGATGTTTTTCAGCGTACATGTTAAACATGCCAATTCACAGCTTACCTCAAAAACATGTACTCATGAAAATAAAACAACTGGTAAACTTGTATGTTTGTGGCTGAATTACTTGTGAGCCATGCTTTTGTCTCTCTGTATCATGGTCATTAACTGTTATATGTTGCGTTCTAATTACGAGCGAGCGCTTCGCGCTCGCTCGTCCTTCCGTGGTATATGGGAACAATCTGAATATGAGCGGCCCGACCCGGCCCGTGGCGACGCTTCTGAGAAGCTAATATCTCTGCAACCGCACGTCCGATTGCCAAGTGGGTTTCTTTGCTGAGTAACCTGTTTGACCTAACCTAACCTGTTTGAGACCGGTGTCGACTTATGTGGGTCACTACCACGGCGCGTAGCGCGTGCCGCGGGAGGGGTGTTTAACCCTATATTCCCTGCGGGGGGCAGATTCTGCCCCTCCCGGTGGGTTTTCAATTCCCACTTCTAAACCGTTAAGCCTAGCGTCCTGAAACTTTGACTTTTCCCAAAATTGAATGGCGCGTGTTGTGTTTAAAAAAAAAAAATCGGTCCAGCAGAGGCTGTTCCAGGCTCCTGTTTTGGGAGGGTGTTAGGAATGCGGTTTTGCGTCGCATACTTCCTTCGTGGTTTGCAGCGCAATAAATGCGTCAGAAGCAATTTCAATGCAATATGCATCATATATACTGGGATTGTACATATTTTTGGGGCAGAGGCGCACTCAGGATATAAAAATGGGAGGCGATACCCACCCTCAAATAAGGTCCAACTTCAAATTAGTAAGATGATAAAAGCGTTACGCGCATGGTGCCCCCCCCCCCCCATGTTTTTTTCCTGGATCCGCCTATGCGCAATATATCAAATTTAACAAATTACAGCATATAATGCCCACATATGACGTTCATGTCGTCCCAAACAATCACGAACAGCACATATTTTTGTTCCAGAAAATCCCCCCATTTTACATTCCCTGAATACGCCTGATTTTTTTTGTTGTCTTTTGATATATTAAATACCAGTACATTTGAAGCTCAAAACGTTTGAAGCATGAAAATCGGTCGAGCCACACGGCCGCAATGACCTTTCAAAAAACACCCAAAATTTGCGGATTTTTTGCCCCCTGGCCCCTATTTTTGAACAAAACAAAAATTTCGGGGTCCAAAAAGAGAACTTGTCATGAAAAATCGAATGGCGTTTTTCCCATTGAAATCTACCGAGCAGTTCTCGAGATCTCTGGTGGGGGGGGGGGGGGAGGGGGCAGAATCTGCCCCCGCAGGTTAACGTAATTCTGGCCGCCCGCAGGGAATAGGGTTAAAAGCGTTTTCTTGCAAAAACTCCGCAACGGCTTGGCCGATGGTGTTCAAATTTGGTGGGACCCACACCACAGCCGCCTCTTTCCCACAAGTCAGGGGTGTCCTCCTGCTCTGCACGTGCACACTGCACACCCCTATTCTATATCTCAGGAACGGCTGAGCCGATTGTGTTCTAATTTGGTGCGTGGTTAGGGTCCTCTCAGCCGCCACTTTCCCACAAGTCAGGGGTGGGGTGCCTCTGCAGGTGCGCACATGCTAACATTTGTTATATTATATATATATATATATATATATATATATATATATATATATATATATATATATATATATATATATATATATATATATGTATATATATATATATACATATACATACATACATACATACATACATACATACATACATACACACACACACACACACACACACACACACACACACACATACATACATACATACATACATACATACATACATACATGCATGCATGCATGCATACATACATACATACATACATACATACATACATACATACATACATACATACATACATGCATGCATGCATGCATGCATGCATGCATGCATGCATACATACATACATACATACATACATACATACATACATACATACATACATACATACATACATACATACATACATACATACATACATACATACATACATACATACATACATATATATATATATATATATATACATACATACATACATACATACATACATACATACATACATACATACATACATACATACATACATACATACATACATACATACATACATACATACATACATACATACATACATACATACATACATACATACATACATACATACATACATACATACATACATACATACATACATACATACATACATACATACATACATACATACATACATACATACATACATACATACATACATACATACATACATACATACATACATACATACATACATACATACATACATACATACATACATACATACATACATACATACATACATACATACATACATACATACATACATACATACATACATACATACATACATACATACATACATACATACATACATACATACATACATACATACATACATACATACATACATACATACATACATACATACATACATACATACATACATACATACATACATACATACATACATACATACATACATACATACATACATACATACATACATACATACATACATACATACATACATACATACATACATACATACATACATACATACATACATACATACATACATATATATATATATATATATATATATATATATATATATATATATATATATATATATATATATATATATATATATATATATATATATATATATATATATGTATATATATATATATATATATATATATATATATATATATATATATATATATATATATATATATATATATATATATATATATATATATATATATATATATATATATATATATATATATATATATATATATATATATATATATATATATATATATATATATATATATATATATATATATATATATATATATATATATATATATATATATATATATATATATATATATATATATATATATATATATATATATATATATATATATATATATATATATATATATATATATATATATATATATATATATATATATATATATATATATATATATAGATATATATATATATATATATATATATATATATATATATATATATATATATATATATATATATATATATATATATATATATATATATATATATATATATATATATATATATATATATATATATATATATATATATATATATATATATATATATATATATATATATATATATATATATATATATATATATATATATATATATATATATATATATATATCTACTTGACCTTGACCAGAGGTCAAATTTTTAAGTTAACTTAACAAGGTCACCATGTATATCATTCAAAGCACCTTGACCAGATAAACACAATGTCGTAAACAGTTTTCCGTTATCTTTTTAAGTAAAAAGTTAATAGCGAAAAATTATTTAGCAAAAAAACGGATTTTTTTCTTTTTTGACCACTGGAGCCTCAAATATTGACCTGAGATCAAAGTTGAGGACACCTTACCGATTGATAATTTCACTGGCTGGCGTTTGTTTTTTCCGTTTGTTTCTAACTAGCATAGTTTCTGAGATATATGGGAATTTCTGGAGCGATGCCTTAAAACAGGAAAAATAACTCTTTTTTTCTTTGGAAAATTTGACTTTCGATGACCTCTGGTGACCTCAATTTTGACCTGACCTAAAAGAATGCTGAAATACTTTCGATAGAACTTGTATCAAGCTATCAAATGCCGTTTTCCACTTCTCGCTACGTAGTGTAGTTTTCGAGATCTCGGAGGGGGGGGGGGGGAAATCAACCCCCCTGCAGTTCGTGTTCGGCGCAAAGCCCCTGCAGTGGGCGGGTTAAGGTATATTCTTCTGGTTCAGGGCTACATCTAGTACCGGTTCAGGGCTACATCTAGTACCGGCTTAGAGCTACATCTAGTACCGGTTAGAGCTACATCTAGTACCGGTTAGAGCTACACCTAGTACCGGTTCAGAGCTACATCTAGTACCGGTTCAGAGCTACATCTAGGACCGGTTAGAGCTACACCTAGTGCCGGTTCAGAGCTACATCTAGTACCGGTTCAGAGCTACATCTAGTACCGGTTAGAGCTACATCTAGTACCGGTTAGAGCTACATCTAGTATCGGTTCAGAGCCACACCTAGTACCGGTTAGAGCACTCTCCTTGTTCTGACAAGCGGTGTTATATCGCCAGTGACGTCAGAGCTCGGTTCTGCCGCCACATGGGTCGATAGTCGAGTGGCAGATAGTTTTCAGATAGCGGTGCCGCCGGCTATGCCTGTAAGCTCGCGACAGATAGGGTAACACTTGAGACAACAGTGGACCGATGGTCAGTCGTAGTCAGTCGTAGGTTGGCTGATTGATAGCGTTGGGAGCACCATCAGACAGGACGGAGAATTGAGAAAGCATCCTGTATAAAAGCCGACACGTCCACATTACAAATAGAGCCAGGTGTCTTCTCAAAAGACAACTTATCATTGTTCGTTACAACGCTCTGTTACACCAGACTTACGAATTTGTCTGTGTTGATCTGGGTTCGAATTATGAATCCACCCTTAACCACCCAAGGGCGGATCCAGGGGGGGGGGAGGCGAACGGGGCCATGCCCCCCCCCCCCCAAGCCTGTTTAAGGGGCGGGGGCCAAACCACGGATTATTGTATAACGGATCGGAAACTCCGCGGCGGCACTTTGATGTTCGCGACCACCGGTCGATGCTTGCGCCTCTAGCGGACGATCGGATAAATAACTTTAGACAGGACATCGCGCAGAGCGCCCGTTCACTGAGGCTTAGCGGGTTTGGAAAAAAGTCCACTACGGCCATTTTCCAGTTGTTTGCCAAAAAAAACACCATGGGAGGTGCGACACATCGATTGGAGACAACTTTTCTAGTCGCCGCCATCCATCGGAGCCCCATATGTACCAATAGCCGGCTCGAACCAACTCCCTAACTAAGCAACCGAGACCCAACGACCAGCCGGCTCCAGCCAGGTCACCCATTGATCTGAAACCTAAAAATCGCATACTGTTAGATTCCTCTCATGACAGGCAACATGCTGATTCTTACCGCAATGCTCTAAGTTGCTTGGTTTGGAAGTTAACAGGGGGCCTGTCAGGCCCCCTCGTAGGGCGAAGGTGAAAAAAGCTCCCGTAGGGCGAGGGTTAAAGCTCACAAACTAACATGTAAATGGCATATGTGGTTTGAATTTAAATTAATGTATGTTAAGTATCCAAATGGTCATGCACACTGAGCAGCATACACCATACACCACTTTTGGTTTGGAAAATTGTGCTGGACTTAACATGCCAGGATGCAAATGACTGATGTCTGGGTCATAGGTGTTATACAGCAATCTTATAAGGAAAAATGACTGGGAGTAGTAACTGCATCTGAGATGTCACTTGTCCTATAGGCCCATTGTTTTCTATTAAGGAAATTTAAGTTGCATGTCCAGTGGTAATGTACTACTCCAACAGACTGGACCCCATATTATGTCCGGGATCTTGACCAGCACTGTGATTTTGGGTCATAGTTCACACACTCCCACTGCATTTACATTGTTGAACAAATTGAACTCATGATACATCATGGCTAAAATAATGTTGTTAACATGTTCATTGTCCCAAAACACTGGGCATATCAGTGGGCGCCTGGCCTCTGCCTCAGCTCGCTCTGGCAAAAAGAATAACTGATGAGGCAATGCTAGCCAGTACAAGACAGTTGGTGCTGCTGTTTTGTTGTGTATTCATGGCTAAAAATTTAAGTTTTATTCGTTTTATCGTTTTATTTTGCCTTGCCCTCGTGGCCATATATCTGTGTAAGCATATACCAACAACTCATTGGACTGCCACACTTTGTGTTGCGCTGAATACAAATTTAAGCAGGGGTAACATGGTGATAATTATCTATAATTCTTAGGCAAGTTGATGTCTGAATCCCTGTTCCCTGTTTATCACTAAAACTGATGTTTTGGGACATACATAATTCATATTATACAGTCACTTTGTAAATTCATTGAAGTGAATCTGTGAACTATCCCCAAGTTTTGGCCCTTTGCTCGTCCCTGGTGGAAACCCAAAAATATTTCTGAGCACGACTGTGGTCCGTGATCTACAGAAACAGAGTTGGTCTCATTTTCTGGGAAACCATTGGTACCTGTACTGATAGGCATGGAAATATGTTTTATATGCAGTAGCAGTATGTCAGCTAAGATGTAAATTTACTTAATAATTAATGTACGACAGGTTGAGAGTAAAATGGGCTGACCCAGCATTGTGATTGGGCCAGACACAGAGCACAACCTCCACTCTCTAAATTCCAATCACAATCGGGTACTTCCAACATTTACATTGGTGCATCCTGCATGAAATTACTATCTGAACCACTTTTCCCATTTCAGAATGTCTATTTTCTACAACTCTTTGATCCATTGCTAGCAATTAACATTCACCTAGTCAGTACTGGTACCCATGACATTTCATTATTCAACTCGAGCTGAGAGCTCAGTAAAAAAATGATTAACAGTTAATAAAGTCTTGCCACAGGTTTGGCTGTTTAATAGTCATGTAATTGTTATAGCAACACATGATAAGGCCATATTATTCGCACAATCAACTCCTTCGAAGTTAGAAAACCTGCCCAGAGTGCACAAGCGACGCCGCGGACGCAATCCATCACTCCAGCCGAGTTTTATCTCCATACAAGAAAAAGCAGACGCATATTTGAATTATCCAATGGATTCCATGATACTACAGGGTTGCGTGAAAACGTATCACATACTTTCAGCGTCTCAGACAAGTGGATATTTGTAGAAATCACGAAAAGAGTCACGGGAAAATACGTACGATTGTACAGCGGACGCGGAGAAATTCGCCGCAGTCCTGTCCAATGTTAGTTCAGGCTGTCCGCCGCTAGGGTGCCAAATGTTCCCCAAATTCATAGAGAATCCCATCCGTTATACAATAATCCGTGGCCAAACTATGTTTTGCCCCCCCCCCCCCAAGACGTGAAATCTAATGCATGCTATATTTGCGTTTTTAGAACGGTACTGGGCGTCCCAAAATTGCAGCAGTCAAAATCAAGCTAGCCAGTCAAAAACTGACAAATTTCGCGCCGCTTCGCGGCATGACACAAGTTTCGCAATTGCATATACAAATTTGGAAAATTAATTCCATTAAGTGTCTTGCAGAGGCTCTCCTTGGCGGTAATTGCTGACCCCAGGGCCAACTCTCTTCATAAAATATTATCTTTAAAGCGGGCTTATTATTATCTTAAAGGGGACCAGGCCAGGACTATCTCCCCAAGCCATCTCCCCCAGGCTTCTCCAGAGCCACAGGGACCATTTATGCGCGGAAATGTCGGTCTGCCTCTTGCTACTTTGAAACCATTTGCACCGTTACCAGTTGTTTGTTACAGTTCGGTACATAGGTATGTATACAGACTACAGTTATTATTATCATATGTACTATTGAGCGCAGACTGCCACCGGCCAAACCCGAGCAAAAAAAAATTCGCGCCGCTTCGCGGCGCTAAATAACAAGTACCTACTATAACATGCAATGCAAATCCACATTAAAAATGTAGCAATGGCTTAAATATACGCATAACAAAATGGGATACATTTTTTATCGTCATTTCAGCCGACCCCCCACTCAAAAATTATCGGCGACGCCCCTGGGTACAGCTGACAATTGACATAGTTTTTCTCAGTGTAAGGCAATGTCGGAACAATACAAACTGCAAGCTGACATCTTTCCTTTTTCGATATCCCAAAAGGTCGAAAACCTAAAAAAAAAATGTGAAAAAATCGAAATCGTGTGGTTGCAAAATAAAGCGGTCCAAATCCGGGGAGAAATTCGAAATTGTTGGTAGGTAAGGTCCGCTAAAAAAAAAACGTTTGTCCCCCCCCCCCCCAAACGGCCGGCTAGATACGCACTTGTAACCATCAATAAGCTAGTCGGGCTGTTCGCAGACGTCACACTTAACTCCGCTTTTGTGAACTGAAATATTTAGGTAACTTCCAGATCTTCTTCACTATCAATTATCGCTTCATGATTTTCTGTGCAATCATCTTCCCCAAACAGGCGTGTCCAAAAAAACATTTGCAGTGTGAGACTTATGGAGCGTTTCCCAAGAAATTGGTGTGGAAAATAAGTGTTTCATAGCTGGAAAATCTCCTTTTCTAACTGGCCGGGCTCATACTTAAAAATTATCTTCTTGCCTTCACGTTCCGATTTTTCCGATCCCGAAACTTCCGAAAAACGTCTTAAAATAGCTCGAGCAAAATTTGGTGGGGCAAAGTTGAACACAAAGTTGATGGGACCAAAAGTAAAGTTGTTGGGGAAATGCCCTACCAACTGAAAAGGAAGCTCCACCTTTACCTAGGAGCTTTAGATTTACCTGCAAGCACTGCAGCTTTACCTAGGAGACGAAACCAACATTTCAGTGAGTCTGTTCACTTCACTTCAGGATGCTGATAGGCTATCGTGTGCCCTGTGTCCCTGAACTACCTGTGGAGCTATCGTAGCAGGTTATCGAGGTCAGTGACATCAGCGCCCAAGGCGAGCCGGCCTGATGGCGCCACAAAACAAATATCTGTGAACAGGGCGTCGCCACACAACTTTGAATAAACGGGGGGGGAGGGGGCAGCTAAGTGTCCGCCCCACACCCCCATAGTGCTTATGATATAATCCTGCTAAGCGGGAGGGGGGGGGAGCGATCCCCCTAGGTGGCGATGCCCGTCTGTGAGTCGTGTGTTTATATCCGCTACGCAACCTCCAAACGATCGCTTTCGAGTACACTTCTCAACGAAAGACTGTCATTTCTTTATAAACTAAGTACCATGTATTGTACTGATCTGTGGTGACACTCATGAGCTGTATAAACATTATAATAACAAAACAATCATTTTCCACAGATAAGTTACCCATAAACATCATTGATAATGGCTGACATTCGCGTACAGGGTCTACATGGCATCTCAGTTGCTATTCCCATCAGCAATATTTGCAACACTTAGCGAAGCTTTCCGACCGCTACAGCGGAGTCCTTCTGCCCGAGGTCAGTCTGTAAAGTCACTTTACGACAATGCTTTACCTTCTGTAAATACAATACCTTCCGTAAATACTTTACGGCAATCCCAACCTACTCATGTTGCCTTTACGACAGCCACATAACGTGTGTCGTCGCCTATACATGCACTGTAGGACACTATGGATCTTGCCACCATGTCATCAGGTTTACCAGAAACCACGATAACGCACCAGGCATGTTGACATATCTACCGTAGACAGTATACAACCAATCGACAACAGGACGCTATTGATGATGATGATGATGATGATGATGATGATATGGGCTTTAGGGCGCCTCAACTACTTGGTTATGTGCGCCCATAACAATCAAATAAACGCACAGCCAGGAAACGAAGCAGTCAGGTGGCAAACAAACATAACCTGCGAGAACATGGACATATCGCAATCAATTCCGAAACGCTTCAGTCACCATCATAAGAGGATTGTGGATTACACTATCACAACGCTGATACACGAGTCATCAGACAAGCACACTCATTATCCTACCCAACAGTACCATCACATCACCTTGTACAACCATCCTGCTACGGTGGACAGCATTTCACGTCTCGGATATTGTCACAATTCTCGGTCCCGACGGGGTTGAGTCCCATCTTCTCCATCTTTGTGCAACCATCCTCGTCACCGGACGGTGACCGGTTCTCAGAGACGTGCTGCAGCTGTCGCTCCTGCCGACTGCGGCACCGCTTCACGTATGAACAGAAGTCACCATCAGCTGGCCAGTGCGCAGCCTTGACCTCAACGGGTGTGCGCACAGGTCACCGGTAGGTGGAGCTGAAATGGCGACTTTATGAGACACACGATCCATCAAGTTGGACCAACAGTGCAACACAGAAAAAGGGCCACACAACGGCACACAGCAGAATCCACGGGGCATTCTGCCAGAAACTCAGCAAGTGCTTTACAGAACGGTAAGAAGGCGTCAGAACCGCGAAAGTGAATACAGTAAGGCTTATCGCTTGCTACACTTTGGCGCTATTATTTGGGAACTCATTGCTTGAGGATGAGCCAATGTAATGATGTATCCGGGTCACGCGTATCAACTTGTAATGTTTTCCCGCCGTCGCTACTAAATATAGTTCGTGGCTCGTGATAGTCTATCTCTCTCTCTAGGCCGAATCACTTCACTCTCACCCCTCACTCTCTCACTCTCTCAGACAGACTTTCTTCTCGCGTTGTTAGTTTTATTGGTATTTGATGTCCAGCCGGCAAGCGGTCCGGCGTGGACGGCGGTCAGATCCAGAGTCCCGTCACAGGGTGCTACAGTGACCGGCGGCACCTCCTGCCAGCGGCGGCCCGGTCTGTCGAACTCCACGCAGGCGCAATACTCAGTCGGCCGAACCAATCAAATGAATAGGACAACCCTCAGCGGTAGCATAACAGAGGAGGTTCTCAAACCAGCGAAGTGGTTCTCAAACACCACTCCGTTACACCACAGCCGAGGTCCTTATGCGGAAATTTCTGCTTAATGCAAAATTTTATGCACCGTCTTACCACGCCTGTTAGAGTCCGCTCACATTTACATAAATGGACGAGCACAAGGTTAGAGACATTCACATGTCACAACATATAATATACAACACGCATGCACAATCACAATACATCACATCAATACATACATACATACAATCAATACATACAACTCACACACACACACACACGTTATCCCAAGCCCACACCCGTAGAAGTCCACGCGGTGTCGAAGTTCAGTCGAAGTTCAACAGTTCAATAGTCCAACTCATTTCGCACCATTTCGCTCCTTCGCTCACTGTCGCTCGCAATCAATCGCTTTCGCTCCGTCAGTCAATCGCTTACGCTCCGTCAGATGTCGCACGGGTAGTCACCGCTCGCTTGGCCGGGCACGATGTTGCATTACGCCCGGTAGGTGGCGTGCGGGTAGCCATTTCGCTCGGCAGGTGGCGTGCGGGTAACGGAGCCGGAGGTCGGTGGGGGACCTGTTGGCCATGTCCCGTTTGACCTGCTGAGCACAGCGGTCCTCGGCAACTCCTCCCGGAGGTTCCGGCGGCGTACCGGGGTGACCTTTCTCCGCTGTCGGATCCCCGTCAGCGCCAGGGGAGCGCCTTCGGCCAGATGGTGTTTTGTCTGTGGGCCGTCACACAGGCGTCAGATATCGGATTGTTGCCGTGTCAGCCAGGGCAGGGAGCGCGGGGTGTCAGGGTCTGTCTTTGTCGTCGGACTTGTGAGCTGGGTCGGTCGGTGCACAGGTCGGGTCGGGTCGATTTGAGTTGATGGCGTTGCGTCTTGACATGTCGGAGAGTCGTCTGCTGTGCCTGAGCCGGCTTCAGGAGGGATAGGAAAACACTGGGTTAGGATAGTCGGTTGCCTCGAACACCAGTACCGATACAAACAATATATAATACCCAGAACGAGTAGAACACACACACTGACAGACACGCCCGGCACGACAGTTTGATAATGCCACTTAGCACGTGACCGAATGTCGTTAATGTGTGCCTTTAACAAAGAGACGGTGACAGTTCTGGATTGTGAGGGCGGTAGCATTTTAAGAGAGGTTCCCAGGGTCATATTGTTGAGTCCGAGATCGGAATGGATGTGTTGCCAGATATCGGTGACATGGAGTGTGAGGTTAAAATAGGTTAACTGGTACAGAGTCAGGAAAGAATCTTTTCCGAAGTGGAACGGGAGCTGAAAGTATTGGTTGAACGCACTGCATCCCAGGTCAAGGGTCACAAGAGCCAGCGGGGACAGTGGTCAGGGTAACAGACGGTTTCACACGTGTGCCATTTTTACAGCGAATGTCAATGTCTGTTGAGTCAGCACTAATTATTAGCCAGTTACCGTTTCCTAAATATTTCGCAGTCTGGTCAGTTTGCTGCACACGAATGGTCTTTTCGCAGTTTTTGGAGACTTTGTCCGTC
This sequence comes from Chirona hameri, assembly GCA_036785665.1. NCBI lineage: Eukaryota > Metazoa > Arthropoda > Thecostraca > Balanomorpha > Balanidae > Chirona > Chirona hameri. The sequence continues at coordinate 12,737 of JAXIVJ010000592.1, forward strand.
TGATTCGTCAGGAGAGCGGGAATACATAGGGTTGAGGTTTGCACATTTAAAACGGGCTGTCTCAGGGGACAAAAAGGCAGTCGGCGTCGTAGATAGACGTTCATGTCGTGGTCATCAATTTCCACAAACTTGAGCAAATCGTCGGATAGGGCTACGAACTTGGTTCCGGGGATTTCGTAGTTTGCCAGTAGCGGTTGGTTTTGCTCCTGTTTCGGTACGGAGACATTGCAAATTTGGTAGACGGTGAAATGATCGGCAACTGACAGGAGCGGAATGGTCAGCAGGACATGGACACCAGAGTGACCTCGGGTCACTTTAGAATGAATATTCGTATAGTAGTCGGGAATCTGTGTAGGATTGAACGGAAGTGCCTTGAAAAGATCTTGTGGCAGTGATTTCTGGATGTCAATGAGTACACTTTGAAACTGGCTCGGCGGCAGAAGAGAACGGGATATTATGCCATTTTCAGCCAGACTTAGGATGGTTTCTAGGTTCAGAACTTCGTCACGGAAATCTTTCACGGCAGTGACAAGGTCAAGGAAAACAGTATCCATTTTAGTATTGACAATGGAAGCGGTGTACTGATCAATCAGCGTGTCTTTAAGGAACGTCATGTGGTTCGTTAGTGCGTTAGTCACATTGACCAGTCGGTTCAGGGTTCGTCTGTCGTCATTTATGTCAACTATAGTCTGGTTTATCAAGGTCACAGAATCCTCCATCACAGACAGTATGTCAGTTTGAGCGTCAGACAGGTCGTTCACACGAGACAGTATTTCATCTAGGTCTTTTGAGGTCGCAGTGCCAAATAGGGAAGACAGGGCATCCCCAACAAAAGGAAGCAAGGCGCGTTTGGAGCGGGTCCTTGGGTCATGGAAATGTTGCAATACGGACAGGGTCACACTCATCTCTTTGTTAAGCAGTTCATATTCTGTTAGGAATTTGGTCCAAAGTGCATCGGGTATGTCTTGGCGTATGTCCTGGTTATGTTTCGTTATAACGTTTGCAAACTTGGTTTTGAACAGTTCTATGCGATAATTTAGTTTTTGAGCGAAGGTAGCTGGTGATCTTTTTTTTTTCTTTTTTTTATTGGGGTTTAGGGGCGCTCCGACAACGAAGGTCACATGGCGCCCATGACTGATTTCAACTAGCTATCAATTTGAATATATAACGGAGAGGCCAGCGGCAGCAATACATGCAAACAGACTATCTGCTGCAATAAATCTGGAATTGTCACCGAGCAAGCTACGAAGCGTAAGTCCGGAAGATCGCAGACCGAAGAATCTCAGCCGTTCGTTTTCCAGCTGTGGGCAAGTTAGCAGGACATGTTTCACCGTCAGCGGAGAACCACAACGAGGACACAACGGCATATCTCTACCACACACCAAGTAGCCATGTGTTGCGTAAGTATGCCCATTGCGCAGTCTACAAAGTGTTACCTCTTCTCTCCTTGTCTTGCGTGAGGATGATTGCCAAACCGAAAGTCGTGGTTTAATAGCTTTTAGTTTGTTCCTGTGCGTTCGATCCCATGTTCGCTGCCAGCTGCTATGTAAAAATGTAGCAATGGCCGGGTACAGATCTCTGGCGGGAAGAGTAAAGCGTCGCGTGCACGGCCTCTGTGCAGCGCGCTTTGCAGCGGCATCCGCCAGCTCGTTGCCCCTGATGCCGACGTGACTAGGTATCCAGCATAACGTAACTCGTTTACCTGCGCCATCCAGAGCCGTCAGACGGATTAAGATGTCCTGTATAAGGGGATTGGACGGATAAAACTTTTTTAGCGCCACAAGACTGCTCAAAGAGTCCGTTAAAATGAGGTGTAAAGCCCTACTGCTGACTTCAATAAAACACAAGACCTTAGTAATCGCCACCAGTTCTGATGTAAAAACAGAGGCGTTTGTTGGTAACGTAAAAACTCGAGTGTCGTTACCACAAACAAACGCACAGCCAACGCCCCTCTCAAACTTAGAGCCATCCGTGTAAGAGATCGTGTGGTCAGTAAAAGATGCAATATGCTCGAGAGCTCTCGACTTGAACACCTCGGGAAGGACTTCTCCTTTGTTTTGCTCGGAGAGGGACACGTCAACTAAAGGTGATGCCAGTTGCCACGGTGGCGTTGAAAGATGGTCAACCCGCATTACCTCGCGTGGCCGTAAATCACTATCTGCTAGAAGCGAGTCAATTCGCAAACAGAAAGGAACAGAGCGTCTCTCCGGCCTAGTACGAAATGCAGCTAGTGTATCGCTTGAAAAGACGGAGCTGTACGTGGGGTGTGTCGGGAACGGTCGTAACTTGATGGCATAGCGCATACCTAGTTGCTGCCTTCGCAGGGACAAAGGAGGCTCATTAGCCTCTACAAGCAGGCTCTCAATCGGAGTTGTTCTGAAAGCTCCAGTAGCTATACGCACGGCAGTGTGGTGGATTGTGTCCAAAGGCTTTTTGTTAGACTGGCAGGCGCTGTCATACACAAAACATGCGTAGTCAAGCTTCGAGCGTACAAGGGAGCGATAGAGCAGTAAAAGCGTGTTGCGGTCGGCCCCGTACGATGTGCGTGCAACACATTTTAAAATGTTCAGCGACTTAAAACATTTATCACGGAGTTGTTTAAGATGTTGCTTGTATGATAACTTTTTGTCCAGCGAAAATCCTAGAAACTTGGCTACAGGCTGGACTGGAACCGGCTGTCCATGGAGAAAGATCTCCATATCTGGACAGTGCCGACGACGGCGGCAGAAATGTACGGCAACTGTCTTTGCGGTTGAAAATCGGAAACCGTTCGCTGTACTCCATCGCTCCAGGGTAGCTATAGCCAGCTGAAGATGTCTTTCCATGTAACGTTTACTGGAAGCAGACGACCATATTGCGAAATCATCGACGAAAAGCGACCGTCCAATGGACTGCGATAGCGCATCGCCGATGTCGTTCACCATTATGCCAAAAAGCGGGACGCTTAGAACGCCGCCTTGAGGAACTCCGTTGATCTGAAGAAAATCGTCAGATACATGGTTACCAACACGGACTCTAAAATGTCTCTGGGATAAGTAATTTTTTAAAAAGGTGCCCATGGAGCCTCCAATACCGTGCTTAAAAAGCTTTAAGAGAATGCCATGCCGCCAGGCAGTATCATAGGCTGCCTCAATGTCGAAAAAGACCACTCCCACGTGACGGTTTTTCTCAAATGCGGCGCGAATAACGGAATCGAGTGTTAAAATGTGATCAACGGTGCTGCGATGGCGTCTAAAACCGCACTGGGCGTTAGCAAATATACCTTGTTGTTCTAAAAACCAACCAAGTCGTTTGCTGACCATTCTCTCCATCAGCTTACAGAGTGAAGATGTGAGCGAGATGGGACGATAGTGCAGAGGGTCTAATCCAGATTTGCCAGGTTTTAAAATAGGAATTACTATGGCCTCGCGCCATGCCTCCGGGAACTCTCCTCTTGCCCATAGAGAGTTAAACATCAAGAGTAGCGCCTGTAACGCACACACGGGAAGGTGGCGTAACATTTCGTTATGAACGCCGTCTGGACCCTCGGCAGTACTTTTTAGACCGTGTATTGCTGACTTCAGTTCGAGCATAGAAAAAGGTTCGTTATATGACGGTTGTTGCGAGGTAGAAAAAACGACATCAGATGCTTCACACCGAGCCCTAAGTCGCACAAACTGTGGATCCTTGTTCACTCCTTTACTGCGCTCGTAAAGTGCTCTAGCAATCCCATTTGCTACCTCCTTCGGATGGGAAATATCCTGGCCGCCTACCTGAATAACAGGCAGAGGAACAGAGCTGTACCGTCCAGCAATACGTTTTATACGGGTCCAGACTTGAGTGGTTGGTGTAAAACGGTTTAAAGTGCCCACGTAAGAACGCCAAGAAACTGCCTTTGCCTCCTTAACGGTGCGACGGGCAAAAGCCCTCGCTTTCCTAAAAGCGACGAGATTTTCGGTAGTACTCCTCCGGTCAAACGTTTTAAAAGCTCTCTTCCGTGATCGGATAGCTTCCCCGCAATCCTCAGTCCACCATGGAACAGGAGTGCGCCTAGGCCGGCCCGATGTCCTCGGGATGCATCTCTCAGCAGAGTTTAAAAGCGTGGAAGTAAAATCCTCTGCTGACATGGCAGATGTTTCAACTCTGGTTAAGATCGATGTCTCAAGCAAGGTATGAAATTCGGCCCAGTCCGCCTTGACCAAGTTCCACCTTGGTGGTCGGCTACCTAGATCTGGAGCATTCTGGTGCTGGAGCCACACTGGAAAGTGGTCACTCCCCAGTGGGTCATCGTGAACAGACCAGGTAAAAAGATGTGCCAGCTCAGGGCCTACCAAGCTCAGATCTAGTGCCGAGGTTTGACCGGAGGGTACCGTAAAATGAGTCCGCTCGCCTGTGTTTAAAATACAGAGTGACTCGTCGTTGATAAAATGTTCTAAAAGACGGCCCCGTGTGCCAGTATAGTCGCATCCCCATGCAGTACTGTGAGCATTAAAATCACCCACTACCAGGACTGGTGGCGGGAGCTCCTGCAGCAGCTGGCGCAATTCTGCCACCGGCAGAGCTGTGCCGGGTGGCAGGTAGAGGGAGCAGATTGTCAGTTCTTGGTTCAGGCGCACTCGTACCGCCACCGCCTGCAAGCCCGACCGCACCGCGAGGTGTCGAGCGGGTAGGCTGTGGTGCACCGCTAGTAACACGCCGCCGTGGGCTATTGTATCAGAATGCACGTCTTTGCGATGAACGGCATAGCCCTTAATCGAGCACGTGGCGACTGGCGCCAACTTAGTCTCCTGGAGACAAATAAGGACTGGATTGCGCCAGCGTATAACCGACTGCAGGTCCTGGTAGTTGGACTTGAGTCCTCTACAGTTCCACTGCAGGATGAAATGCATGGGAATGGATTAAAATCTCGCTAAAGCGCGTTTAAAAAGGAGGCAGGGGCACAAAAAGAGAACTGGTTCCCTCGGTGCTGAATCAGTTATAAATTCGTAGAAGGCGTCACAGCATGGGCACCTAGTAAAACCGCGCAAAAGCACTGAGATGCTAAAAGAGTGTAAAACGACAAACTGACTAGAATTACTCAGAAGTAATCAGCTGCACCACGTGCTGTGTCCCCGAAGTGGATCTGGGCACGCACGCTACCACCTTGGTGCAGTCTGCCGTCGGCGGAGCTCGATCTAACGGGGACCGAGCTCGCGTCAGATTTCTGTTTCGTACGAGGGCTTCCTCCCTCCGTGGGCGAGCCCGTCCACGGAAGCCCACGCTTGGTTGGCCGGCCAGGAGCGGAGGGAGGCTTAGGGCGACTTGGCGCCGCCGGGGGAGTAGCTGACGGCGGCCGATTCTCCGGTGTTGCGAGCGGCGGCGGCGGTAACCGCCGCGGTTGCGGCGGCGGGGGTGGAGGGGGACCCATACGGGATGGGCTCCCCACCTGGAAGGTCTCTGGGTTAGCCGTAGCTTTCCCATTCGAATGGGATGGGATCGAGTCGGCACCTGGTGGTCGCTTAGCCTCTCTAGCCTTCTCGACCAGGCGCGCACGCTTTGCCTCGCGCGCCTTCCTCTCCTCCTCTCCCCTGCGCAGTGCCTCCATCACCGCAGTGCGTGGGGGAGAGCGCGCTGGGCCAGTCGCCGCGCGAGTTGGCGGGGAAGAGCGCCGCCTATCCATACGACGGTGCTGAACTTTCGTCCAGCCATCGTCCTCTGCTGCATTGGTGGCGGCCCCGGCAGTGCCGGTGGACGCCGCGGCTGGGACAGCTTGTATCCCTGCTTCTCCATGATTTGAAGTGTGGGGGGACGGGGACGCATCCGACACCGTGACGGCCGGCGGTACAGAGACCTCTGCCGGCCCCGGTGTGGTAGTAGCCGAAACCACTGAGAGGCCGAAAGACTTCAGGAGCGTGATAAACTGAGCTGCGCTCATCTCCTCAAACGAAGTCCTGGGAGCTACTGCAGCCTTCGCCTTCTGGGCGTAGGATATGCTTGGGTGTGACGCGTTGTATATTTCCCGAGCCTCTCTGAAAGAGACATTTCTCGTCGCTTTAATCGAGTTGATCTCTTTCTCTCTTGCAAGTGCCGGGCATGACCTATCGAAGGACGTGTGCGTGTTCTGTCCCTCTTTGCAGTTTACGCACCGATATGTGGTAGCACCACAGTCATCATCGGTTTGTTCTGTGGAGGCACACTTCGCGCAAGTTGGGCGGTTATGGCAGTAGGTTCTTGTATGCCCAAAACGCTGGCACCGAAAGCATCTCATGGGATTTGGGGTGTAGGGTCGAACCTTGACCCGTACATAGCCCACCGTCACTTCACTTGGGAGGTCAGTACTGTTGAAAGTGAGGATAACAGTGTTCGTTGCTGTGATTTCCTTCCCTCGCCTTGCCTTGATCTTGAATGCCCCCACCACACCGGAGGACGACAGGCCCTCGACGATTTCAGTCTCGGTGGTGTCTTTCAAATCATAGCAGGTGATCACACCCTTAGAAGAGTTTTTTGTTTTATGTGGGGACACAGATATCGCTATGGTGGCGTTTACCCTTCTACCCTGCTCCCGGATAGAGTAAGAAAAGGTGGTCAACGTCAAAGCTCTCCTGGCATCATCCTCTTTAGCGAACTCCACCTCAAGGGAGCCATCTCGCAACGCATCGCACCTCAGAATCTTTCCCATCTTGTCGCAGCCTTCTCGCCGCTGGAAGGGCGAGAGCGAGGTCAGCTTTTTCGTCTCTGAGGTGAGGACGAGGATGCGGGGGCGGGGAGTGTTCTCTCCGCGACCACTTGAGGTTGCTACTTCCTCATTCCGCTGCACTGGGGGAGAATGGGAGTAAGCCTCCTGCAGCAGTGAGATACCGCCACCAAGAAGGCCGCTTCGTCCCTCTACCGAGGCGTGGGGACGGTCGTCGGTGGTTGCCGTGGATGGGCGAGGGGCGGCCGAAGCCGTGGTTAGTGGGTTTGGGTTTGAGGTATCCATGGTAAGCGATTGGTCTCTGCCCAATCCCCGCCGACGCTCCGCCACGGCGCCGCTACAAGGCCTAGGGCTGGAGAGTGGGCTATACGGGGCTCGACGACGCCCTCCCAGAGGGGAGAGAGAGACTCACCACCCCCTCCGTTTGGACGTCGCCTCCTCCCTTGACGCCTTAAGCCGAGCCGCCACCCGGGGCAGCGGCCAAGCCACCCCACCGCCGCCGGACGAATGCCTGCACTCGCCCAGCTGCAGCGAGACAGCCAAGCCACGGCCCCCGGCAGCAGTCCCGACCAAAAAGCTTCTCAGTGCAGCGCCTCACTGAGTGTCCCCGCCCTTCCGGAAATCCAGGCCAAAGAGAAGTGTTGCCACGCTACCACGACTAGCCCGCGCGGTAGGTGGCTCAGCCTCCAGGACCCCTTCATCCCGGGGAACGGGTCGACGCGCTTAGTCGCAGAAAAGCCTTGCCGATGTAAAAAGCCAGGCGTCTCCTGTCACATCATAGTAAATTGCCATAATCGACGTAAGAAACCTGTTCGGGTCGGGCGACTAGCACTCGACCGTCAAACGCCGCAGAGGACGGAGGTTTCAGCGGGGACGCCCAGGAAACGGAGTGGGGAGGGGGGGGGGGGGGTTCAGGACTTGTTACGGGGGTTGCAAAAATGGGATGGGACTGGGCCGGGGGGTGAGTGTGAGGGGGATGTAGGGAGGGGGGTTAGCTGGGACCCGAGGGGGCGCTACTCCCCTTACACCGGCCGAAGCCGATGCCCCTGCGGGGAGCGCCATGAAATTTGGCACAGCTATTGATACATCTCTTTTGCATCTTCTGACTAAATTTGATGTCAGGGTCATGTCAGGTCAGGTCACCAGGTCACGTTTAGTGACCCTACCTCAAAAACCAATCAGAACACTACCAAAGAAAGAGTTTTGGAACGATCGATTTGAAACTCATGAGGTATGACAAGGTCATCAGGAACTACAATTCGTCTATCTCTATTTTTATTTAAAAAAAATAAAGGACTAATGACAAAATCAGTCGGGGGAGGATCCGTGGGTTGTGGGGGGGGGGGGGGGGGAGCAAATCCAGTGGCGTATTTCCAAAAAGTTGTTGAGTGGTTGTTGAAAGTTGATTCAGCGAGTACGATGTGGTTTATAGCTGGCTTCATATCGTCGGCCTCCATCTTCAGCGAACGAATACGCGAGGAGCGCGAGGCAGCTTTGGTAGCTTCGTCGGCTCTCTCGTTGCCCTCAACGCCCACGTGACTAGGCACCCATAACAATTTCACTTCTCCACCATCCGAGTGGATGCTGGTCAGCAGTTCTAAAATCTGTGTGACTAGCGATGAGGAGATCAGCTGGTTACGGAGTGCCATCACTGAGCTGGCTGAGTCAGTAACTATAAGACAAAGGTTGTGACTATGACGGCGAATGTGCTTTAAAACCTGGTAGATAGCGTACAGTTCAGAGGTAAATACTGATGCTGCGTCTGGCAGCTTAAAACGTCTACTGGTCGTCCCGCTGACGAAAGCGCAGCCCACGCCCTCAGCGCCCTTCGATCCGTCAGTAAAATATCTCCGGAACCCACCATATGAGTCAAGCTTTTCCAGCGCACACTGCTTCAGTTCGTTCGGCATAGTGGTCGACTTTGGGTGTTGCAAGAGGCTAAGGTCACAGCAAAGCCCTGTTAGGCGCCATGGCTCTACACGACAGGTGCGTCGTGTGGCCAAGCTATCGAGGTCAATGCCAGTGTTTTGCATCCAGCTGTGTGCGCGAGAACACAGGGCTCGGGAGGAGCTCTGACGAGTTGTTGAGAACAGATGGACCAGTGAATGGTCGAAGATCCAGTCATACGTGGGGTGGTCTGGGTCCTGCTTGATTTTACATACGTAAATGAGGGCGAGGCGCTTCCGTCTCAGATCTAGTGGAGTTTCCTCTGCATCCACAAGAAGGCTGGCTCTGCGTGAGGTCCGGAAAGCGCCAGTGGCTAATCGCACACATGCATGGTGTACGCTGTCGAGGGATTGCTTCGTGCTGTTCAGCGCTCCGTCGTACACAATGGATGCGTAGTCTAACACGGATCTGACTAGAGCATGATACAGTCGTAAAAGCGTGGTCCTGTCAGCACCGTAAGACATGCGGGAAGTTACCTTCAGAATGTTCATACGCTGTGTGCATTTGTCCTTCAGTTGCGCGATATGGGGAACGTATGACAAGCGTCTGTCAAAGGTGACCCCAAGGAACTTCGCCTGATCCTTCACGGGGATACGTTGTCCGTAGAGGCGCAGAACAATGTCCGGACAATATCGCGTACGCTGGCAGAAGTGAAGACAAACAGACTTCCCCGTCGAGAACTTGAAGCCATTTAAAAGACTCCACCTGGCCAGACCGTCGATGCATATCTGCAGCTGCCTCTGAGCCGACAGGGAAGTGGACGTCGACACCCAAATGGCGAAATCATCGACAAAAAGCGAGCGGTGGACTGTTGGTGGAAGAGAGTTGCAAATATCATTGATAAGAACTCCGAACATAGTCACACTTAAAGCACTCCCCTGTGGAACTCCACTTCCCTGTGTAAAACTGTCGGATAACGATGTGCCCACTCTCACTCGAAAAGTACGTTCTTTGATGAAATTTGCAACTAAATGTCCCATGTGACCTCGGACTCCGGCGCCACGTAGCTTACGTAGAATCGCATGGCGCCATGCGGTATCATAAGCCTTTTCAATGTCAAATAGCACGGCAAATGTGTGCTGCTTGCACGCGAATGACCGGCGAACCGCCGTGTCCATGGACACCAAGTGATCTGTGGTGCATCTGTTCTTCCTAAACCCGCACTGAGCGCTGGAGAAGAAACCGATGCTGTCTAGGTACCACACCAACCTACGGTTTACTATGGTTTCCAAAAGCTTACATAGGCATGAGGTGAGTGCAATGGGTCTATAATGTAAAGGATCACCTCCGTCTTTGCCTTGTTTTAAAATTGGCACGACAATTGCCTCTCTCCATTTAGCCGGGAACTCGTGAGAGGTCCAGACGTGGTTATAAAACGCCAGCAAGGCGTGAAGTGATCGTGTGCTGAGCTTCTGGAGCATGTCATTAGGTATCAAATCAGGTCCAGCAGCTGTGCTCCTCAGACGTCCTATGGCCCTTTCAAGCTCGTCAAAAGTAAGAAGGTCATTAAAAGCCGGCGAGTCCGAGCATGAAAAGTCGATGGGTGATAACTCGCTCGCTCGCTTATGCCGGATGAAAGTCGGGTGAGTGGTGCCCAGCTTCCAGCGTTCGGCCCACTTCTCTCCTATGACGTTGGCTACTTCCAAGGGGTTCGAAATAGTGATGCTATTTGGCAGAATGAGAATTGGTGATTGCAATGGGGTACCGCGACCAGAAATCCGATGCACGCGCCGCCAGACAGAGCCCAGGGGGTGAACCGATTAATTGTGCTGATGTAAGTAGTCCAGGAAATGCGCTTGGCTTCTCGGACTGTTCTTCGCGCGAAAGCTCTCGCTTTGCGGAAGTGTATCAGGTTCTGGGTTGTGGGGTGTCGTTCGAATGTTCTAAAATGACGTCGTCTTTCCCGGATCGCAAGGCGACATTCCTCGGACCACCATGGAACCGGGATGCGCTTCGGGAGAGGCGATGTCTTTGGGATGGACTTGGTTGCCGATACTATTATCGCAGCGCAGATCTGGTCGTTCATTGTGTCAGTCGATGAACCTGCAAAGTCAAAGTCTAAATTGCAGTCGGCTGCAAAACTCGTCCAGTCTGCCTTCCACAGATTCCACTGCGGTGTCCTCACCCCAGGGTGGGGTATGTCAGAGCACAGCCAGATGGGAAAGTGGTCACTACCACACGGTGTCATGTGGGTTCGCCACCGGAATCGATCGGCGACAGTTGCGGAACTGAGGGATAGATCTATCGCCGATGTTGATCCCGACGGCATAGTTATGTGTGTTGGGGAGCCGTTGTTCAGTAAGCATACATTGTTTCTGTGTATGATTCCTCAAGGTGCCTGCCACGCCTATTGGTACGAGAGCAGCCCCATACGGTGCTGTAAGAGTTGAAGTCGCCAAGGACGAGAAAGTTGTTTGAGAGCTGCCGTATTAAATCCTGGAGTGAATCCGCAGGCAGGCTTCCACCGGGAGGGATGTAAAGTGAAACTATTGTGACCTTGAAGCGTTTGAAGTCCACTGTCGCTGCAGAAGCCTGGAGGTCGGTGCGCAGACGGTAAGAGTGCGAGGGGACGCTATAATGGACCATAAGTACGGTACCTCCGTGTGCTATCGTGGCAGAAGGGAGATCGTATCGATACGATTTGTAGTGGTGCAGGTTGCATGAGTTTTCAGCTCTGAGCTTCGTCTCCTGCAAGGCTATCACAGCTGGCGTCTTGGCCGCTGCCAATGCCTGGAGATCGGCGTGGTTGGCTCTGAAGCCACGCAAGTTCCACTGAAATACGCAAGTCATAGCTAAGAGGGAGAGATAAAAGGTTAAAACTTGACTAGACTTATACATTGTCATTGCTGTTGCTGTAAGAGGAGCGCCTCCCAGGGATTCTCTCTCTGGAGGCAGAGCTCTCAGGCCACCGACCAGATCTCTGCGCGGAGCGCGAGCGAACGGCTGCGTCACCTAGCCTCGACAGTTCCGACGGCGACTGAACTGGGGAAAAGAAACCCAGAGGGGACACTGAGCCGAATCGTCCACTGGTGGGCGTTGGCGGTGGGGGCAGCGCGGGTGGACGCATCAGGGATGAGCTATCCCCTGACCAGCTTATCCGCTGTCTGCCACGGTCTTGGCTAGACGGTGTGGTGACAGGGCTTTCCTGGTGGTTTCCCGCCGTCGGCGTGACTGGTCTGTCCGGAGGTCCTATGTGGATCTGGAGCGTCGATCTGGCTACTTCTCCCGTGGCTCCTGATCCGTGTATTGGCACGGATGAGAGGACGTCAGCGTCTATAGCCTCCATTCCGGCGTCAGCAGACCGCCCCTGCGCAACGGAGATCGACGTCGAGTCGCGATCGGAAGCGACACGTGCGCGCTTGGTGGTTGTTGGTGTCTCCGGGGGATGGGAGGAGATCGCGGATTCTCTCTCTGGAGGCAGAGCTCTCAGGCCACCGACCAGATCTCTGCGCGGAGCGCGAGCGAACGGCTGCGTCACCTAGCCTCGACAGTTCCGACGGCGACTGAACTGGGGAAAAGAAACCCAGAGGGGACACTGAGCCGAATCGTCCACTGGTGGGCGTTGGCGGTGGGGGCAGCGCGGGTGGACGCATCAGGGATGAGCTATCCCCTGACCAGCTTATCAGCTGTCTGCCACGGTCTTGGCTAGACGGTGTGGTGACAGGGCTTTCCTGGTGGTTTCCCGCCGTCGGCGTGACTGGTCTGTCCGGAGGTCCTATGTGGATCTGGAGCGTCGATCTGGCTACTTCTCCCGTGGCTCCTGATCCGTGTATTGGCACGGATGAGAGGACGTCAGCGTCTATAGCCTCCATTCCGGCGTCAGCAGACCGCCCCTGCGCAACGGAGATCGACGTCGAGTCGCGATCGGAAGCGACACGTGCGCGCTTGGTGGTTGTTGGTGTCTCCGGGGGATGGGAGGAGGCATCGCTCGTCTCGACTGACCGGGGGAGGGTCGGTCTCGACACAGGTGGTTGAGCGGGAGAGTCCTCCCGGGGCCGTTTACAAGATGGTTCAGTGGACATTCCTCCTGTGTCGCCTTCCTCGGCGGTGATGATATCCCCGGAGATATCTACCTCAAGTAGAGGAACAAGCTGCTCAGCAAACAGGTCCGTCTGTACATGCTTGGTTGCTGTGTTTTGGATGTTGCATTGGACACCAAAGTCTCTTGTTTGTGTGACTGTGGTTTTGAGCGACTGTGCGGGGCTGTTGTAACCGCTCAGGAGAGCAAAGAACTGCTGCAAAGATAGCTCCATGCAGTCCTTCATCCTTGTTTCTGGTGTAATGGTCACCGGCGGCGGGCATGGAGCAGGGGTCTCTGGTGGCTGGCGCTGCTCTCCCGTGAGGGCGTTTCGGTACGGGGTAGTTGTCGGAACAGTCTGCGACTGGTGTCCGGCAGACGGAATAGGGTTGCCCGAGTGTGGCGGCGCAGCTGCCCTCTTTGCGCTGCCAGTGACCCTGTCTTTTACTTTCTTTTTTTTCCGCCTCGAGTCTGGGGCACTCCCGCGACCACACTTCGTGTTCGCCTCCACAGGTACACTTTGGCTTTGGGGCCTCGCACTTGGATGAGTTGTGGCCGAGTACCGAACATCGGGCACAGCGTTCCTTACCCTTACAGGAACTGGCCATGTGCCCGTATGCTTGGCATTTGTAGCATCGGACCGGGTTGGGTACGTATTGTCGCACGCGGACGGATCGCCAGGCGATGCGGACTCTTTCTGGGAGTTCCTCCTGGGAGAAAGACAGGACTAACGTGTCTGAGTTGACAGCGTTGCCGTTCCCTCTGCGCTGAAATTGGCGGACTTTCTGGACCCCTTGGTCCCGTAGCTCCTCCAGGATCTCCTCCTCCTCCACGTCACCCAGGTCCGGCACCGTTATCACACCCGTTGAAAAACCCTTGGTCGGGTGGGGGCGGGCTGTGATCGGAATCGTTCTGGTACCATTCTTTGTTTGGATAGAAACGGTATCCGCGCTGAGCAACTTCCGTGCGCTCTCAGAAGTCTTCATCGCCACTTCCACCTTCCCGTCTGACCGTTCCACTACCCGTGTAGCTTCTCCAAACCGGGAGATGGCTCTGTGGAGATGAAAAGGGTTGAGCGTGTCTGACTGTGCACCCTCTCCGAAGCTGATCAACAAAAATCGAGAAACTGTATCTGGTCTGGTTCGAGCGGGAGGTAGGTGGTCCGTGTGGTCCGAAGAGAGCAGGGTGGGTTCGAGATTGGTATCCATGGAGAATTGCATTGGTCTCTGTCCAGTCCCAGCCGACGCTCCGCCACGGCGCCGCTACAAGGCCGAGGGCTGGGGACTGGGCTGTACGGGGCTCGACGACGCCCTCCCAGAGGGGAGAGAGAGACTCACCACCCCCGCCGTTTAGACGCCGCCTCCTCCCTTGACGCCTTAAGCCGGGACGCCACCCGGTGCAGCGGCAAAGCCACCCCGCAGCCGCCGGACAAGTGCATGCACCCGCCCTGCGGCAGCGAGACAGCCAAGCCACGACCCGCGGCAGCAGCCCCGACGCGAAAGCTTCTCAGTGCAGCGCCTCACTGAGTGTCCCCGCCCTTCCGGAAATCCAGGCCAAAGAGGAGTGTTGCCACGCTACCACGACTAGCCCGCGCGGCAGGTGGCTCAGCCTCCAGGACCCCTTCATCCCAGGGTACGGGTCGACGCGCCCAGTCGCAGAAAAGCCTTGCCAATGTAAAAAGCCAGGCGTCCCCTGTCACATCATAGTTAATGCTAGGACAATATCCATGATAGACGCAAGAAGCCTGTTCAGGTCGGGCGACTAGCACCCGACCGTCAAACGCCGCAAAGGGAGGAGGCTTCAACGGGGACACCCAGTAAACTGAGTGGGGAGGGGGAGGGGTTCGGGACTTGTTACGGGGGTGGCAAAAATGGACTGGGACTGGGCCGGGGGTGAGTGTGAGGGGGATGGAGGGAGGGGGGGGGGGGGGGGGGTTAGCTGGGACCCGAGGGGGCGCTACTCCCCTTACACCGGCCGAAGCCGATGCCCCTGCGGGCGGGGGGCGTTTCGCCCTCCCCCTTTGCAGGGCGCGGGTTAAGATTATTTAATTCATTTTTTTCCATGTAAGATGCTTGCCAATTGCCCATATTGCCATGCAATGTTGCCATGTTGCGTAGATATTTTACTATAGTTCGTTCTTTTCACCCTCGCCGGCACAGGGGGATGGGTGCGACCCCCCCCCCCCCCCTAAGGTTTTTCGCAAAAAACAACTCGAGTTTCGTCGCGCGCAGCGCGACAAAATTTGTCATACCTTCGGGAGCAACTTTCTTACAACTTTTCTGAAAATGTCGTGACCCTACCTTCAATGGCCCGTGACCTGTGACGTTACAACCGAGGTCATGTTAGACCAAAAATGCGTTCTGTAACGTTTAAAGGCCTATAACTTTCGAACAACAGCGTTTTCGACCATGATTAGTGCTTCTATTGATGTTTCCAGTTGGTACTCATGTGCAATCGATCCCATGTGGTATTGTGACCCTTCTAGGTCACTTCAGGTCAACCGAGGTCAACTGAGGCCAATTACATTTTACCACTGTATATGCATTTTTCGAATTATGATGCTTCGAAGGGTGTTTTTATGCGCTGATTTCAAATTTGCCGTCCATTTTACACCCATTCCATTCAAAATTGTGAAATGTTTCGAGAAAAAAGTAAGGTCATTGACCCCATATATCACTTATGCTGACCTCATGATCTTTGACATGGGAACTGTATGATTAGAGTCGGGATAGTATGACATCGTGTTCTCCTGCTCTCCAGAAGCATCCCAGTCTTTGGATCAGTACGCTAGCTTGCTTAGATGCGATGCTATCGGCAAACACGGAAATCGGTCATTTTCAGGTCATTGAACTGACTTGAGAGGTCACTGGTTGACCTAGGACCTTCAATTTTGGTACCATTCTCTTCCTCTCGTGACGCCCGACACGCTCGTTTTTTCCCGCGAGGCTCTAGCTTAATCAGGGGCGAAACGCGACGGGGTTGTAACCCCCCCCCCCCCCCCCTGTGCATTGTGATCAAAATGGCCAGTGCCGGCGAGGGTTGAAGTTATAGGTCTACTATAAGAAGGGTGTCAAAAACATTACGCGCTTGCCGCATCGTTTTGCTGGAAAAAAATCGGCGTGTTTTATATTTGGTAAAATGTGGACGTGAGTGTCATATTGCTAGTCTACGAAGATGTTGATCATAGCTTTTCTTTTGCTACACAGAGAAGTCTCCCGAAAGGAAGCTGATGTGCCACATGTGCGGCTTCCATATAAAAGGTTCCCGCATCGCTCACCATTACAAACGACACCACAAAATCTTCGATCGAGACGCCCTGAAATCCGTGAAAGAAGACATGAGGAAGTTTTCGAAAGAGCTCTCGGAGAAGTAAGTATTTCATTTCAGTGCATTGTTTCTCGATCATGTTTACTGATGAGAACTGGAGGCTTACATTGCCACAGTAAAATCCGTTCTGTTTTACATAAAACCTAGCTAGAGCGAAGTTTAAACTTCCAGAAACACCGATACACATATCGTCTCTGGTATGAACTGCTAGTTTGTGGCTTTCTAAGGTCAGTTACCGCTGCCCTTTGAAAAAAGTATTTACTGCGTGAATACATTGGCCTCCGAGATTATCGTCCTCGATAATTACTAAATGAATATGATTATGTATGCGACTGTTCTTGTGATGCGCACGTAATGGTATTATCATCGGTTTGGCTCAAGTCGCATTACTATTTGTTTGTTTAAACATAGCCACCTATATCGGTCTATGGTGGCATGAATAATTGTATGCTATTATTTTCAGGAAGCCGGCTATGCCAGAGAAACTGACGTGTACTGAGTGCTGCGCAAGAGTTCGCCACTTGCTGCTGCATGTAAAACGGAACCACCGCATGACGGATCGACAGGCGAGAAGGAAGCTGAAGGACGCCGCTTTCGTCCACGAGCTCGTGAGTACATTCAAGTGAACTGCAACCACGATCTGTAATGATAAAGCTAATGGAGCGCGCTCCCCAGTTCGTTTTTCCAGCATCTTGAGACGAACAGACTTCTGTCCTGCAACCAACATGGGTACAGAAAGTGACTCAGTACGGAGATCCCACTTATCCCGGCCTCGTCTGGGCTATTTCAGTACCCACGACCGCCTGGGGGGGATCGGATACGCCCTCCCCCCGCTATCTCGAGAACCATTGGTCGTAGCATGGCCCGCGATGCGGCATTCGATAGGCGTATATTTTTTTTTTACAATGTTGCGATTGTCACATCTGGCACAGATCTGGCGATGTGGGAAAACTTGCGATATTTTCCCCCGATGAGCTGGAGAACCAACTGCACGTGCTTTCGGCTCAGTTGCTCGCTGCCAAAACTGGGCGTTTCAAATGACGACCATCAGAGCTGCAACTTAGCGCCAAAAAGAGCTGCAGCTTTTTTATTAACAAAAACGGTACCTACCGGGATCGAATCGATAAAGTGGAACAAGTTTGAACCAGAGCTGCATTTTTTATTAACGTTACGGGAGTAACCACTTTCAATAAAGAGCAGGTGTAACACAACACATTACGCATGAATAGGAGAAGGACAATAGCCCTGCAATACGTGCAGTCGCGCGGCAGCGTGTTGTGGCGGTGGCGGCGTGCGGGTTATGCGGCGACGGCAGCTGGACGGTGGCGGCGAAGGCATGCATGTGGTGCAGAAAGGGACACGGGAACGGGACGCTGAAACTTGACTCATAAACCTGACACTTGAATGAGCACGGTACCGGGACAGGGAACGGAGCGCGTAAGCGGGACACGATAACGGGACACAGGAATGGGACACGGGAGCCGGACGTGATAACCGGGACACAGTCCAACGGAATACGGGAACGGGGCATGTGAACAGTCCACGGGAACGGGACACGGGAATGAGACATGTGAACAGTACACGGGAACGGGACACGGAAAACGGGAGCGGGAACGGGACACTGAAAACGGGAGCGGGAACGGGACACGGAAAACGGGAGCGGGAACGGGACACTGAAAACGGGAGCGGGAACGGGATACCGGAACGGGACATGGGAATGGAACACAGGAATGAAACACGGAACGGAACACGGAAATCGGACGGGAACGAGACACAGTCAACGGAACACAAAAACAGGACACGGGGCACGGGAACTGTACACGGGGCACGGGAACTGGACACATGAACCTGACACGGGAACTGGACACGGATACAGACACGGAGCACGGAAACGGGACACAGGAATAGGACACAAGAACGGAACACGGGAACCAGACGTGGGAACGGGACACAGTCCAACGAAACACGGGAATGAAACATAGGAACAGTACACGGGAACGGGTCACGCAACACGGGAACGGAACGCAGGAATGGGATAAGGAGAACGGGAATGGGACACGGGACACAGGAACGGGACACGAGAACGAGACACGGGAACGGGACACAGGAACGGAAACGATAACGGGAACGGGACGCTGGCACTGGAAACAGGAACAGGACATGATGACTGGACACGAGGACGGAACATTGGCTCGAGACGAGACGAGAGGGGACACGACATTGGCACGAGCCACCAGAGACATGAGAACAGGGCAAGAGGACGGGGAATTGGCTCGGTGCCGGCCGTGGCCAAAATGCTGCAAAGATGCGCCCTGCACGTGTAAACCGCATGTCGCACCGCGGGCCAAAAGTGGAAACGACAAATAGTTTCACCGATCCGATTTTGGGTAAAAAAATTCAGCTTCGCAACCCCATGGTGGTTTGCCAGCAATAACCCGTCAAATGGAACGGCCCATTCCTATGTCCCGTTCCCGTGTCCCGTTCCGGTATCCTGTTCCCGCTCCCGTTTTCAGTGTCCCGTTCCCGTATACTGCTCACATGTCCCATTCTCGTGTTCTGTTCTCATGTCCCGTGTTCCGTTGGACTGTGTCCCGGTTATCACGTCCGGCTCCCGTGTCCCATTCCTGTGTCCCGTTATCGTGTCCCGCTTACGCGCTCCGTTCCCTGTCCCGGTACCGTGCTCATTCAAGTGTCAGGTTTATGAGTCAAGTTCCAGCGTCCCGTTCCCGTGTCCCTTTCTGCACCACATGCATGCCTTCGCCGCCACCGTCCAGCTGCCGTCGCCGCATAACCCGCACGCCGCCACCGCCACAACACGCTGCCGCGCGACTGCACGTATTGCAGGGCTATTGTCCTTCTCCTATTCATGCGTAATGTGTTGTGTTACACCTGCTCTTTATTGAAAGTGGTTACTCCCGTAACGTTCATAAAAATTGCAGCTCTAGCTCAAACTTGTTCCACTTTTTGAATGTTCTTCAGCACTGTCCTGAGAGCCATTGTGACAATACAGAGAGAAAATAATCGTACTTGCATGCTTTCCAAAAGTAAGAAAATTAAGATAGAAATAAATTAAAACACAAGTTCAGCGAGCTTTCGGCATTGTGCCTTTATCAACCCTTAAATGTATTAGTTTTCTCATTTTTGTCATCAAACTTACAAACCAGAAAATTCAAATTTCTAGCACACTGCAGAATGCACGGACACACTTCTAATATTGACAGCTCAACTTCGGTCTTGTTCCACTTTATCGATTTGATCCCGGTAGGAACCGTTTTTATATAAACGCTGCAGCTCTTTTTAGCACTAAGTTGCAGCTCTGATGGTCGTCATTTGAAACGCCCAGTTTTGGCAGCGAGCAACTGAGCCGAGAGCACGTGCACTTGGTTCTCCAGCTCCTCAGGAAAATATCGCAAGTTTTTCCCACATCGCCAGATCGCCAGTGCCAGATCGTTACAATGTTCGTTACAATCGTTACAATGTTGCGATTGTCACATCTGGCATCGCCAGTGCCAGATGTGACAATCGCAACATTGTAAAAAATATACGCATTCGAAAGATTCCAACGAGTACTTTCCATGGCGTACTTACATTTTTCTTAAAAGGTAACGGTCAGGTCAAAGGTCAAAATCGGCAACATGCAATGTTTCACTTGACTGACTGCCGAAACAAGACTTTAAGTGATAAATAAATCAAACTTTGTCAATATATGTGAAAATGCACGGGAGGTTCGAGGTCAAGCCCTCGAGGTCAAGTTGGAGGTCAAGGCCAGGTGAACAAAGGTCACTAAACACCAGCATAGTAGTATAACCTTACGACCAGGGATGCGGAGCCGGAGCCGGCACATTTTGCCCGGAGCCGGAGCCGGGCAAGTGGCAGGCGGGCTGTTTACGACCCCATCCCCTTGAGATCTCGAGATCTACCCGGCCGATTTTCAAAATTCAAACGGCATTCGATTCCCTTCTACATGATCTACGTTTTTTTTAAATCAAAAATTTATAATAAGAGGGTGGTAGGGGGGGGGGCAAAACATCTATTTTTATGTACATCTTTGATACCGTACCACCGGCGTGTTTGTGAACCGATTTTGACGCAACTAGTGGTGATCGATAGAGAATAGAATCGGTTATCATATATGTTGGCCACTTTGAACAATTCACAAATCATAGGCGGATACAGGTCATTGAATATGGAGTGCAAAATATGTATAATAAATATTTCATTGAGACTACTATTGCCGTGACTATAACTAAGGTGGATGTAAGGATTCCGTAATAGTGACAGTTGACATGTGCGACAACGATCAAAACGGTATTTGTCATCCATAGGCGGTGCCAGGGTACTGAAAAAGGGAGGTCAGCTAACACTCCCTATTTCAGTACCTGAATCCGCCTATGATTGCAAAAATGTATAAAAACTGTGGCTATGATCACCGTGAGTGTGTTTTCACACCATCCACTGCTTCACAAAGCCAATATGTCCACTTAAATTCCATAGATATCACGATAATCACCCAAAGACTCACTTTACTAATATGACCTTCCAAAACGCCATGCCCTGGAACCGCCCCTGTTTTAGGTATCGACTTGCAATTGTCAGTGAATGTGCCCAGATTAGTTTTAGGAAAAGTCAGAAAATGTCAGCATCCTGCCGCCATCCGTTTCCGAGATATTCAAGAAAACCCTGAGGAATGGATGACCCCCCCCCCCCCCTGCCACTAATAGGGTTAACCCGGGGGGCGTTTTTACGCTCCCATTCAGGTTTTCGTAATTATTACAAAAACAGCGGCGCGGAGCGCTTCCATTTGTTGACACTCTTGATGCCACATCTTTTCCACACATGTTGTGCAAAAATTTGACCCCGGGTGACCTAATGTCAGATCACCAAGTCATGTTAAGTGAGGTCACCTCATGGCAAATTCAAACTAACACCCTAGCTACACCCTAGCTCGTTTGACCTAGATGATACTGACCTAAGGGCACACAAATTTATCAGAATAGAGTTATCCATATGGTCCACCTACCAACCAAATTTCGTGTCTTTAGCTTTAGCCCCACAAGGGCGCAAACCTTTGAGCCCTTGTCACTAGCCCCCAGCTTTCACGCACTCAAGCAATACATTGTTGTTGTTTTTTAATTGCGTATCTTTCCTCCTCAGGAGGCGGAAATGCTGAAGAAGACTGAAGGCGGCGCGGACACCCCCAGAGAAGAAACCCTAGTAGACAAATATGCAGCAAGCAAGTCAGGTTGGCGAAAGAAACCGACAACAGCATTGCGCCATAAGAGGCAGCTTGACACAGTCCTTGGTGAGACAGCGGCGAGGTGCGGTGAGAGCGACCCTTCAAAGATTCTGAGGCTCCACCTGGACACTATGGAAGAAGTGCTGCTCCAAAAAATAAACAACAATCAAACAGCAAATGTGAAGTCGCTTGTTTGCGCGCTAATGGAGTTCTCGAGATATGTAAGCGTGCGCGAGCCACAAGAAAGCGCCGCATGGGACGCAACGATCAGGAGACTGGACGTGTGGAAGCGAGACGCGTCCCTTATGGACCATCATAGAGAAGCTGACCTACAAGATAAGATGGGTGAGAGTTCTTACCTGCCTTCCAAGGAAGAACTGTCCCGCCTACGTTCCAGCGTCCACACGAAACTAAACGAGATGAGCAAAAACGACGTCGTGAAAAGAAAAGATGCAGTGAAGGTGCGTCGTCTGGTGTCGACAGCGATACTACTAGACAATTACCAGAGGTCTGGTACGATCAAGAACGTGACACCAGCGCAGTACCAAGAAATGACGAACAACATACTTAGAGTGAAGGACCACAAGAGTCGAACTTCTTACGGCTCAGCAAATTTGGTAGTGACCGACGTCGCAGATTATCTGTAGCAGCTGGCATTCTGTTTTACGTTCTAGCTCCGACTTATAGCATCTTTTTGAAAACACCTAATTCACTGGCTCTGACTACAGCCTCTGAAACTACCCTAAAGCAAAACCATCTAATTCACTATAGCACTGTTCCATTTTACCACGACCGCGCGCGTCTCGCGCAGCTGTCACTTCGGCGCCGCGTCGTCGCCGCCGCGCCGCCGCCCCACCACATGTTTAATTATCTAACCGCAGCTGCGCCCGGACCAGTAACCTCGATAGGATGAACGTCAGACTGTTGCCGTGCTGCGACACGGGTAGCGACACGCGCAGTAGTGCGGAGTCATCTTCACGTGACGCGCACATCACGTGTCTGACTTCACGTGACGAGGCAGTGCGCACATCACGTGTCCGAGGGTAGACCTTTGGACCTGGTATAAAAGCGGCTGGCTGAGTGTCAGTCGGGAGGTAAGCGGAGTCGGGCACCGACCCTCCAGCTAAGAACATCGCGCTGCTCTGCTTGCCCTCTTGCTCTGTTTGCTCTGGCACTACTTAGAAACCGGGTCAGTAACGCCGTCTGTTCTGCACTTGTGACTTGTGAGAATATCATCCCTGCCGCCGACCACTCTGTTTTACTACCAGACCGGAGGGAAGATCGGAGACGTCACTCACGTCACTCACGTCACACGCCGTCAGACCGGGCCGTTACACTGGTGCCGTGACCCGGATAGAAGGTCACCCTAGGTCATCTTCAACACTCAGATGACCGAAGAGATCCGCCAGAGAAGCAACAAGAGGACCAGCATCAGCATCAACTTCCAGATCCCGACGCAGCCAGACTCAACCGACATCAGCGACGCTGCCCGTCCCCGCCTGGGTCACCAACAACAGAACGGTCAGTGCGAGTGCTGGGATAAGTTTATCCCAGTGCTACACCTACTAGAGTCGGCAGAGGTCATTATCCTCACCGTCTGCCCCTACCATCGAGCCTACTTTGCCCGTCGCCTCCGTCTCCAAGCTTCTCACAGCTGCAAGTGTCATTACAACCCGGACCTGAAGCGCTGCTCTGACTGTGGTTACTGCCACAGTTGCGGCTGTGACCTCGTCACAACATCCACAGCTGAGTTTCACCGCTGCAGCTGCTTCCTCTGTCTCGCTCGCTGCTGCACATTCGACCCAACACCCGGCGCCATCTTGGGGGCACAGAGAGAACACGCCTACCTCATCGACAGGCAACTAGCCGCCCGCTGCCCGATCAACGCACCACCCAACCGAGTCGGCCGTCCTGCCTCACTGCCTGCACCGCTAGAGGTATACCACGCCGTCAATCAGCCACTCGCCACGAGTTTCGCCTGGGGCCAGCTTCTAGGGCCACCCAACACTCCTCTCAACCACCGTCAGCCGACTACGGACGGCAAGACCCTGACAGAAGTCGAAGAACCGTATCGCCCCGTCCGTCTACGGTCTCCCAGAAGGTACCCCAAGTACGCTGCTGACGGTACCTACGCACGAGCACCGCCACATACGCCAGTAGCACCAGCACGCCCAGTGGTCTCAGAGCCACCACCACTGTGCATCTGTGATCGGCCCTACAACGTCCCCTGCCCATCTGAGACGGCAGAAAGCTGGAGCCCAGCTCCCACACCAACACCAGAGACGCCCGCCAGGACGCCAGCCCAGACGGACGAAGACGACTGGTAGCCGATTCGTCTCTCCACCGAACAGACCAGTTCACTGCGGGTAAGTGCCTCACCCCAATTTTATCAGAGTCTGATATAGAAAATTTTAAGAGTCAATTTAACGCCAACGTCATAACAATGGATCCAAACGTGCTCATAGATATCGCTCAGTCTGTTCGCAGCCTTGGAAACCTATTTACTGTCTCACAAACACTCATGGCCAAGAAAACAGTGTTCGATGGATCAAATGCAGACGCCTTTGCCAAATGGTTGCTGGACATGGACGATATTTACGCATCTGTCTCAAATGACGAATCCCAAACCCTGTGGGCCGCCTCTCAACTCCTTAAGGGATCAGCCCTTAACTTCTTTCGAGACACCCGACCAAGCCTGACAAATTGGCCCCAACTCAGAGACATCATGACCAGCCGTTATGGCCACCTCAATCCTGCCGCCTCCTCAAAGCAAAAACTCCGAAACGCCCTACAGCATGTAAACGAATCCGTCTCCGATTTCGCCGAACGAATCCGACTCCTCTCCTACCAAGCCTATGACCAGGAAAGACTGAGAGAGAAAGAGGTGACTGAGACAGTGACAAATGCCTTCATCAACGGACTCCGAAACCGCCGCCTACAGGAAAGTATCGCGAGAAAAATGCCTTCCTCACTGACAGACGCTTACAAACTTGCTATGAACGAGCAGCAGATGAAGGACCATTTAGCTCTGTACAAAGACAACACCTCCGCCCCTGAACCCATGGACTGTAACGCAATCGACAAAATGGACTCTGTGGAGAAACGACTTGACACAGTGACTGAAACCCTGGCAAATATTTGTCAGGTACTAACGACTCAGGTCCAACCGCAGCAGCCTCCACAACCGCAGCAACCTCCGCCATTCCAAGTCCAGCCGCAGGCCAACCAGCAGTACCAGCATAACCGCATTCCCCCACAGCAGTACCAGCGCCAGCCATATCAGCAGTACCAGCGCCAGCCATATCAGCAGTACCAGCGCCAGCCGTATCAGCAGCACCAGCAGAGTCGTACGCCTCCGCCGCAATTTCGGCAGCAGAGCCGTCAGGGCTACAACCCGCCGCGTCACCCCTTCCCAAACAGACCTCCAATGGGTACTGACCGAGACAATCCACAGGATTATCGCTGGACCTCGGACCACCGGCCCATCTGTCACTTTTGCGGCATTCCGGGACACGTCCAACGGGCGTGTCGTAAGCGAGCGTCAGCCGCAAGCACGGCAGCGCCTCAGCCGCCCCACACTCAGCAGCATCAGGGAAACTAGAGATGCCTCACCCAGGAGAGGAGAAAACGCAGACAGTTTTCGTCCTACAGGTAAGTAAGGATTGCCCGTACATTGACATCCACATTGGCACAAATCAATTTAGAACACTTCTCGACACCGGTGCACAGCTCTCTCTAGTTAGTGAAGAATTTCTCAAACTATGTGACCCACAATTGGTAAAATCAACTTCAAACTCAACTAACATTACCCTCCGTTCGGCCACTGGTCATTCTTTAGAAGTATCCAAAGTAGTCAGAATCCGCATCACCTTGGGAAAAATCAGAATGTATCACGATTTTGTTGTAGTGAAAGATTTCAAGCATGACATGATTTTGGGGGTCGACTTTCTCACAGCCCGCAAAGCCATATTGGACTTTGACTCACAGACCCTGATCATTGGCAACTCTGTATATCCATTAAAAGCTAAGTCAGGTCAGGAAAAGACAGAGATCAACCTTGTGAGACTTGCGGAGGACGTAGACGTCTTCCCACGTTCGGATGTGCAAATCAAGTGCTTCATTTCCAAGAAGAAGCAGGCAGGAGAAAATTTTGTTGTCTCACAGCTCCCCTCATCCCCTTGTTTTGAAGACGAACCAGGCGTTTTGCTGCCAAACGCGCTGGTCAAACTATCTAAAAACAAGCATATCCCTTGGGCCATTGTGAACGAAACTGGCAGATATATACAGCTCAAAAAAGGCCAAGTTTTGGGCAAAGCAACCAAATATAGAGAGGGTGAACAAAAACCAAACATCTCGTCTGTTACTACAGAAGAGACCAAACAAGAAATCAGTCCTTCTGACGTGCTGGCAACTTTCAATTTAGAACATGTGTCTGACGATCATCGCGAAGCATTGATCAAATTTTTGGAGAACAATTTGGATATTTTTGTGCAGAAAGACGAGGAGCTGACCACAACAAATATCACAGAAATGAGAATCAACACGCAAGATCACCCCCCGTCATATCAGGCCCCGAGACGCCCCCCCTTAGCATACCGTCACATTTTAGAGGAGCAGATACAGGACATGCTCAAGGCTAAAGTGATTAGGCGCAGCAATTCACCTTGGATGTCCCCGATACTTTTGGTTCCAAAGAAAGATGGCTCTATGAGACTTTGTGTAGACTTTCGAAAATTAAACGCTATCACCGTCCGTCCTGCTGCCAGCATTCCATCAGCAGAAGACATATTTTACGCGCTAGGCAAATCGAAGTTTCGAACCAGTTTGGATCTAAAACAAGGATTTTGGCAAATTCCTATCAGGGAAGAGGACAAAGAAAAGACCGCTTTTGGGACAGACGCAGGGGTAATGGAATACAACTGTATGCCCTTTGGATTAAGCGGTGCCCCAGGGGTTTTCCAAAATTGTATAAATGCCGTTTTGGGTGATATTCGACAGTTTGCCCTAGCGTTCGTAGACGACATTATCGTGTTCAGTGAAACATTTGACGACCATATCAAGCACCTCGGAGAAGTGCTGGATCGCTTACGCAAAGCAAACCTGAAACTCAAAATTTCGAAGTGTGAATTCATCAAAAAAGAGCTTAATTACCTTGGGCACATTATCTCTGACAAAGGAATCTCGGTCGACACAGAAAAAGTCTCAGTGATAGAAAATCTCACGCCTCCAGAAAATATCCGCGAAGTCCGCAGTTTTCTTGGTATGACCTCCTACTACAGGAAATACGTTCCAAATTTCAGCAAAGTTGCAAAGCCCCTTACAGCTCTCACCCGGAAAAATGCCCGTTTTCGATGGAATGATGAGGCACAAACCGCTTTCGAGTACCTCAAGCAGTCACTGCTGCAGGCACCCATTTTGGCATTTCCAGACATCTCCAAGCCGTTCAAACTATATACAGATGCCTCTCAATACGCGATGGGTGCAGTATTGATGCAAGAGCACGAAGGTCATGACCGGGTCATTCAATATGTCTCTCATCAATTCTCGGAACAAAAACAGAAGTGGCCAACTATCGAGCGCGAGGCGTTCGCGATTGTTTATAGTCTTGAGAAGCTAAGGCCGATTCTGATCGGCACTGACGTCACTGTTTATACAGACCACAAACCGCTGAAGCATCTGTTCACAAGTGAGATGAAAAATCCTCGTATTCAGAGATGGGCCATCATTTTGGGAGAATACGCCTGCAAAATAGAGTACATATCAGGCCCCAAAAATGTTGCTGCAGATATGCTATCTAGACTTCACAATACTCCGTTTGCTGGAAATTTACATGATAACGAGCATTTAGACTGGCAAGGTGAAATGACAGACATAAATGTAGTACAGAAACCGCAAATCAATGTTGTTGACAACGCTGCCACAATGTCTGACGAAGAACCAGTTGAAAAAGAAAACAAACCACTAGGCTATCACAATTTTGATGAACAAGCTCTAAAACAGGCACAACAGGAAGATGAGGTCACTCAAGTCATCATTACTGAATTGCAGAAGGATACCCCCGATCCTCAAATAGTGTCAACATATTGTTTAGAAAATGGTCTTTTGCATCATCTAGAACGAGGTACCAAAACCAGACCCCATACCCGCATGCAACTCGTCGTTCCACCAATGTATAGAAAGATAGTATTAGAAGGAGCACATGACGGTTATTTAGGAGGCCATTTAGGCATTGAAAAAACAACAGACAAGATTTCCAAATCATATTATTGGTCAACCCTTCTAAAAGATGTGATGCAGTACGTTCAGTCGTGTGAGACATGCCAACGCAAAAAGTTAGCCAAAGAGAGACGACCAATGCAAGATATGCCAATGCCCTCAGCACCAATGGAAATTGTTGGCATTGATACATGTGGTCCATTTCCCGCTTCCGACGCAGGAAACAAGTATGTGTGTACAATTGTTGATCATTTTAGTGGATGGCCGGAAGCCTATGCCATTCCAGACAAATCTGCTAACACGATCGCTCAGCTTCTTCTGAATGAATTCATTCCCCGTCATGGCTGCCCGAGACTAGTTATTAGTGATCAAGGTACCGAATATTGCAATGCATTATTGAACGTTGTTCACAAGGAATTGGGGATTTCACGAATCCACACGTCAAGTTATCACCCTCAGTCAAACGGGAAAACTGAACGCTTCCACCGTTGCATGAATGAGATGATTCAGAAACAAATTAGTGAAGATCAAACAAAATGGGAGGAAATCCTTCAGCCTTGTTTAGGAGCATATCGGATGAGTAAGAATGAGTCCACAAAGTATTCTCCATACTTTGTGATGTATGGCCGAGATCCCGTGTTGCCAGTTGATACCCTACTCCAGCCCCGTCACCGCTACACTGGAGAGGAGTATGTGCCCGCGATGTTCGAACACCTACACAACGCTTACACACAGGTAACAAACAACATGCAACAGGCAAGGGAACACAACAAGTCGCTCATTTCAAACACCGCTATTCCATCCAACTTCAAACCAGGAGACCTGGTATTCTATTTCGATCCTTCTGTACAACCAGGAAACTCCACAAAACTGACACTTTACTGGAAAAACTACTTCCGTGTCGTATCCAAATTGGGAAAGGAAAACTATTGTATCAAAAACATGCACACGGGCAAAACAAAAATAGTTCATTCAGAAAATCTTCGCCACCGGGACTCAAACGACGTGTGGGACAGGTCCTACAATTCGATCCGCCAGCCTGTCCAGGTGAGTAGAATGCCGGAAGAACAGCCCACTCGTCAACAGCCGCTTCGCGCCACCCGTCTGCCCTTCAGTGACCAAGCTTGGTACCAAGGATTCGAGCAGCCGGTTCCCGCGATGCAGCTGATGAACAACTCACCACCCGTCTACTGTCCCGAGCAACAGCCCGAAGATAGTGTAGAGCAGAAAGAAGAGGAAATGGAAGCCCGTCCGCTACGACCTTCAGCAGCAACCGCCAGTCCCGCAGTTTTCTCGCCATATTCACCGGAGTATGATGAGCACGGCCAACTGACACCGCTGACACAGAGGCAGCCGAGGAATACGAGGTATTCGCTCAGGTCGCAGGGTCCAGTCAGTGACCCTGTTGACACAGCTCCTCTAGAAGGTAGGAATACACGGTATTCGCTCAGGTCGCAAGGTCCAGCTGGCCTTGCTGACACAAACGCTCCCTTTGACAGTCACAGGTACAACCCCAACAGACCCAGGTACGTACCAAAGCGACAACGTGACACATCACAAGAGCGGACGAACGACGATGACAAAAGACCAAGGGTCCAGTATGACATGGACTGTTTGTCTACAGGGACAACAGACCCAAATATTGCTCCAACCCGGCAATCATTTGCAAAGGCAGATTCGGCTGATCTTGACGTTTCGCCCGACTGGCACCCAAAGGTCTTGAGTGTTTTGTTGTTTTGTGCAGAGCTTCTGTTTCCAAGCCTCGGCTAACGTACGATTTCTATGTTGCAGGCGACGAAACATGGCGACGATGATCGCACTCCTTGGCTGGCTCGCCGTGGTGGCCATGGTCCTCCACGCCGAACGAACCCCCACTGACCCAGGGCATCTCTTCATCCCTGTAGGTAAAATCTATCCCAGCTACAGTTCCTGGGCAATCACCATATCCGTTTACATAGCCCCCTATCGCACGGAGACTCAACTATTGTCCCAATCCAGACAGGATGTCATAACCCTGGTAACTGAATTACGATCACGTAATTTCATTAACGTAACCAGTGAAACGACACCACAGACCCCCTTGCTGAAATTATACATTAACCAGTTAGACGCATCCCTAACCGCGCTCAACAGTGAAACTGAAGGCTTACTACGGACATTCCAAGACCTGCTGTATCCTCCCAAGGCTCAGGAACCAGGTATCCCAGATCCAAATCGACGCTCCATTTCTCGACGCAACAAACGCGTACTACCAGATCCTGATGTACCGGCACCATCCCGAGTCAAACGAGGTTTGATCAATGGTATTGGAGACGCTCTATCATATTTGTTCGGAACGGCTACAGAAAGCGAGATCAAACATCTAACGCGCAACGTAAAACTTGTCAACGATAAGGATGTTGCAATGGCACATAGATTTAACGGTACTCTTAAAGTTCTAAATTCCACTCGAGTAGCCACTACTCAGAATCGCCGCGCCTTACGCTCCTTGTCTACGGCTGTGAATTCACTGAATACAGCCTACAGTAAACTCCTTGTGTCAGTCCGTCGCAACAATGATAACATCAAACTTTTCTCTCATGTGACCGAACTGACCGACAGCATCATCAGGCTAACGCAAGCCGTTCAATATTTGTATTCAGAACTCAGTTCAATCTCGCACAAATTCGCACTGGCCCAAGCTGGCATATTGCACAAGGGACTCATTCCCCGTCGCGAGTTTAGCCGTCTCCTCCGAAAGATTGTTAAGAACCTCCCTCCGAACTTTGCATTGCCATTCTCTACTGATCAAGTCAATGAGTACGTACGAGTGGTCAAAACTAAACTGATTGAAGGAATAGACACCTACCACGTCCTCTTCTACGTCCCTCTACTCCATACCCTACATGCCTTTGACGTGTATCGATTCTTCCCATATCAGGTACCTCTCCATGACCACAATGTCTCCCTCAGCTATTATCCAAACGAACCCTGTTATCTCCTAATGTCTGAAAACCGGCAGCATTACATCCAACCCGAGCAATCTGAAATCGAAACATGCATCTTGGCCCGACAACCGTTCTGTCCGCTACATGAACCGGCATATTCCACAGCTGGTTCAGCCTCGTGTGTAACAGCACTTTTCCGTCGGGATGCTGTGGCAACACACAAGTATTGTTCTCCACAAATCACTCCCGCCAACGATGCCCCCAAAGCCTACTATTTGACCCAAGGTCAATGGCTACTAGTCTCACGTCCTCCGTTTTCAATCACGATCTTCTGTGCATCTACTCAACAGAGTCATACTGTCCTTATCATTCGATCTGTGGACACAATAACGCTAGAACCAGAATGCTCCGCCTCCGGTGACTCCTTCTACCTGCCTCCCTATTACGCCAGCGAAACACACCTCGACCTTCCTACCTTTACGTCCGATGTCTTGTACGACAATACGTCCTTACCTATATGGCGTACGGAATGGTCCGCAAAGCTTAACAACCTAACAACGCATAACGTCTCACTTTTGCCCAACCTGCACCTAGATGGTATGCAGGCTGACGCTTATTTCGATCATTTGGAAGCCCAACCCCTTGAACAAGTGACCATTGACAGCCCATCTGGTTTCTCCAAAACCATGCTGTTCATGATAGTCATTGGTGTGATGACCCTTTTCTGCCTGTATTTCATCCTGAAGCATTGTTGCTGCCCCAACTCCCGTGGTTATTCCCTAGAACGATTCCGCTCAGTCCGTCCACAGTTACCGCCCGACAGCCCAGAGGAGCCAGCCATGGAAATGCAGGAGTTGTCGTCAATGGTACCGCCGCCGCAGTACATTTCTGTCGCCCATGACGTTGGCCAGGTTTCCCAGTGCGCAGCCCACCCTGCGCAACAGTCTGCCACCTGGCAGCAGCCCGTCGGAGGGGACGCATCACCGCCACGAGGTGGTGCTCCACTCGCTACTCCGACATCTGTCGCGTCGACGCTACCTGGCGCCAGACCGACATCCCGCTTTTCTCCCCTGGTGTGAGGCACACCCGATCGGACTGGACTGATTCCTCAAGTGGACGAATCGGTGCCAAGTCGCCCCGCTGTGGCCGCGCTACCGAGCGCGTGCCCAGTGCTGACGAGTGAATGTGTATGTGTACCCTTGCAACGGCAAGGAGTGTTATGATTCAGTGGGTTTTGGGTTTGTTTATGTGTGTTGGGTGCTGGGTAGCGAGAGTTGTATTAACTCTGTATAACCGTGCGTACGGCTCAGCCGTCTATTTAGCATGGCGGTAGGAGTGGCACGTATCTGTGTGTGCGAGCTTGTAGCCTCGAGCCGCGATGCGCCCCCTCGGTCCCATTTCTAGTCTTCCTTTGCCCTTCAGGCGCCGGAAGCGAGCATTTTTTTTCCCGGCTAAAAATGCTTTGTTCATTAGGAGGGGAGGTAATGTAGCAGCTGGCATTCTGTTTTACGTTCTAGCTCCGACTTATAGCATCTTTTTGAAAACACCTAATTCACTGGCTCTGACTACAGCCTCTGAAACTACCCTAAAGCAAAACCATCTAATTCACTATAGCACTGTTCCATTTTACCACGACCGCGCGCGTCTCGCGCAGCTGTCACTTCGGCGCCGCGTCGTCGCCGCCGCGCCGCCGCCCCACCACATGTTTAATTATCTAACCGCAGCTGCGCCCGGACCAGTAACCTCGATAGGATGAACGTCAGACTGTTGCCGTGCTGCGACACGGGTAGCGACACGCGCAGTAGTGCGGAGTCATCTTCACGTGACGCGCACATCACGTGTCTGACTTCACGTGACGAGGCAGTGCGCACATCACGTGTCCGAGGGTAGACCTTTGGACCTGGTATAAAAGCGGCTGGCTGAGTGTCAGTCGGGAGGTAAGCGGAGTCGGGCACCGACCCTCCAGCTAAGAACATCGCGCTGCTCTGCTTGCCCTCTTGCTCTGTTTGCTCTGGCACTACTTAGAAACCGGGTCAGTAACGCCGTCTGTTCTGCACTTGTGACTTGTGAGAATATCATCCCTGCCGCCGACCACTCTGTTTTACTACCAGACCGGAGGGAAGATCGGAGACGTCACTCACGTCACTCACGTCACACGCCGTCAGACCGGGCCGTTACATATCTTCACTTCTACGTGGAGCAAGCCAGGCCTCTCCTCGTGAAGGAGGACACGGAAACTGCGCTCTTTCCTGCGGCAGATCCGTGGGAAGATATGGGGGAAGTATGCTCCCTGTTTGAGGTGATGCGAATGACACCAACCCTCCTCAGGAAGGCTGCATCTACTGCTGCTTATGGCCAGCTGTCAGAGATAGACCGACGTCGGGTGGCAAACCATATGACGCACCGACCGGAGACTGCCTACAAGGCCTACGCAGCAAAGAACCGGCGCACGGATGCCGCTGACAGCGTAAGGCGCACGAAAGACATTATGTATGGAGAAAGTTCGGTGGCGAGTGATGCAGCCTGTGGAGAGGGGGATGCTGAGCTTGGGCATGACATGTGTGGGTTGGACATGCATGCAGAGGGAAGGGATGTCTCCAAACAGTTTGAACAAGAGAGCACTGTGCCGAGTTCTGCTGGCGCTCTAGAGCGCCAACAGCAACGCCTCCGTCTCTCGCCCGATGAGGAGGCTGCGATTATGAAAGAAGCGCTTCGCATGACGTTTAGGAACGTGTCGGTTACCGCACAGCACGTGCTCGCGTTCATGCACCAGAAAAGGCTACTATTTGACATGCGTTCCCCACGGGTGGTAGAGAAAAGGCTGAGAGATGCGGTAAAAGAAGAGCCATGCGGATCCGCTGCGCCAGGTTTCTTGGGCAGGTCAGAATCGCGTCGCAGGCGACGAGTGGCAAAGTGATTGGGGCCATGCTGCCTTGTATAGAGTGTAAGGGCCGAAGCGATGGAGAAACGATTGAGTTCGACTTTTTTGCGGATCTAAGTGTCACCCAAGCTGAATCAGTGAAGCTGGTTTGAGCCTGGTTACTTACAAGTGTGCCGAGTTACTTCGGTTTCCGTTGTTGCTCATTTGCGCTTGCGTGTTACTTCATTGCGAAGAGAGTGATGAAACACTAGCTGGCATGCTTCCTTCTTTGGCCCATGGGGGTTGAAGTGATTGTGATGCTGCACTTAGATCGTGTGTGCCGTCCCAGTACGTTTTGGATACAGTTTTGCTTTGCATGTATGTGGTTTTGTATACGTCTGCACTCCCCAACCAGTATGCTTATTTGAGAGAAAGGGATCTGTTTCAATACAGTTAGTTCACTTGCGGATTATACATGTTTTTTGTTCTTACATCAGTATCCTGACATAGGGTCCCAAACTATTGACCTAAGCTCTTCTTTTTTTTGGGGGGGGGGCACCGTCTAAGAAGGGTTTCGGAAGCTCCCTAGTGTTATTTTTATGTTAGCCAGCACAATTCCTGATGTGAGAACTGAGAGCTTCTTAAGTTTTTTTTTTCTAGAAAGAAGTTAACGGCGTGGGTTAATCAAGATCAACAATTACTCAGAAGCTGATATTACTGCTCCCGCGGTCATATTAACCAAGACAGTAAGGTCTAGCAAATGGCTTCGCCTTACACCAACTGCCAGTGCATCGTCTCACTTCCATACCGGCCCTTCTCTATTATGTAACATTTATCAGTTCCTCTGTTCCCTTTCAACTTTATTTATCCTAAGAATAGATTCGGTAATGACTCCGACATACGTTCCCAGCTCCATCGATCCGGTGCATCGCTATGCCGTGGCCTGACAGGACGGCAGTAGCTTGCGCCTGCCGACGTTTTGCCGACTCCCGCGGCTGATGATAGCGACGGCTGCTGCGGCCGCTGGCCCACGGAAAGAGCTGGATGGTGCCCATGTTGGTTGCCAGATGTCTACTGATGTCACAGATGTCTACTGCTGCTACTGATCCGTTCCAGCTTCTTCCCTGCCGCCGCTGTCGCCGACCGCCGTCTTGTTTGTTGTTTGTTTGTTGGGACTTAAGGGCGCGACGACTGCATGGTCAATTTGCGCCCATAACGTTAACTACTTACTGATGCGAAAATATCACAGGGAAGTCAATGCTACGGACGAAGGAAAAGAGACCGCCGGACTGGATCCATTGGGAATCATCATCAAGAAGATGACACAGCGTCACGGTTGGCATGACCTGGCCGAGATACCTTGAACGCTTTCTAGCATACCGTGGGCAGGCGAGCAAGACATGCGCCACAGTGAGAGGCTCGTTGCATCTAGGACACATGGGCCTGTCACTGCCACAAAGCAAGTACCCGTGTGTAGCGTACGTGTGGCCAATCCGCAGTCTGCACAGAGTAACCTCCTCGCGCCTGTTTCTCCGTGAACTTGATGGCCACTGCCTAAGCACCGGTTTGACCGGTCTGAGCTTGTTGCTCGCTTGTGTGTCCCACGTACGCTGCCACTGGTCTTGTAAAAAAGCACCAGCAGCTGGGTAAAAATCTTGTGCTGGAAGCAGGAGGCGCCTCGTGCAGGGTGCCGATGCTGCTCGTTTCGCCGCAGCGTCAGCAAGCTCGTTCCCTGCAATGCCCACGTGACTGGGTACCCAACAGAACTTCACCGATTTCCCTGCCCGGTCTAAGGACGTAAGTCGTGATAAAATGTCCTGTATAAGGGGACTGCTTGGATGGAGCGATCTAAAGGCCAGAAGGCTACTTAAAGAGTGTTAAAATGAGGTGTAAAGCCTCATCGCTCACTTCAATAAAGCATAAAGCTTTGGTTATTGCGACTAGTTCTGACGTGTAGACTGAAGAATGAAATGGAAGCGAGAAAGAGCGAGTATCGTGGCCGCAAACAAATGCGCAGCCTACACCTTCGGATGTCTTGGATCCGTCCGTGTATGTAAAAGTGCGACCTTCGCAAGAAGCCAAGTGCTCCATGGCCCGAGACCTGGACTCAGACGGGTGGACATCTGCCTTTTTAAGTTCGGACAGTGATACGTCGATTTGAGGACGGATACACGTCCATGGCGGCGAGGGCGGGATATCTACACGTATCACGTCACGCAAGGACAAGCCGCTTCTCGCAAACAGATCCTGCATCCGTGAGCAGAAGGGTACCGATCGCTGTGGCGTGCCTTCGAAAAACGAGAGAATGCCTCTAGAGAAAACATAGGGTACGTAGGATGCATGGGAAACTGGCGGAGCTTCAATGCATAGAGCGGGCGGCAGCGCCGTTACATCTGCTGCTGACTGGGCTACTGGAGTCCCTCTGAAGGGAGTCCCTCTGAAGATAGGTCCTCTGAAGGGAGGCCCTCTGAAGGGAGGAAATTTGAAGGGAGGCCCTCTGAAGGGAGGCCCTCTGATGGAATTTCTTTGACTGGAGGCATTCAAGTGAAATTTGAGACCAATTACCCCTTCAACGGACATTTGAGGTCACGGAACGTCATTAGAAGCCACCGACAGTTTGTTAGCAATATATTTTGATTGAAACAAGTTACAGACTCCAAAAAAAGTTCAATGTGTTTGTCTCGTCGAGACGGATCGACTGATACTTTTTAGGTCAGGTTGATTTGACCTTTGACCTTAACCTGAGATCAATTTTTCAACTTGACTTTTCAAGGTAAAATAATATATCATTCGACGCGACTTGATCCGAGAAACACGATGGTGCCAAAACATATCTTCTATCTTTAATGAGTTAAATTTTGTGTCAGAAAAACGATTTCATGAGAAAAAAACGGCTATTTAGACCTTTTTTTGCCTCTGGAGGCTAAACCGTTGTCCTGGGGTCAAATCGGAAGACACCTTAGCGAAAGAACTTTAAAAGAGCTATCGATTGTTTTTTTTCCGCGCCCTCCTAGCTATTCTAGTTCCTGAGTTACGGCGGCATTTGTCTGACATTGTTGAAATCACAAACATTTTAGTTTGAAGACCCCTGGTGACGTCATTTTTGACCCCCTATATATATATTTTTTTTTGAATTATTCATAATTCTGTCGCGCTTTCAAATGCCGCTTTTCGCTAGTCGCTACCTGACCCAGGGGCCGAGTTGGCCCCCGGCAAACGACGGAAAGATGCAGACACCGGCCCGGCGCGGGTTAGGCCGTCAAGCTGAAGCGCAATGCGCCAGAATCATTCTGAAGAGGGTCAAGAGACGGCGCATTGCGCTCATATCTCACGGTAATGTGTCGTATTTAAGCTGCATCACTATTTTTTGCGCCTCAGAACGACAAGATAAAATTATTTAAACACTTATTTTGGGAAAAATACGATGCTAAATTAGAAAAACGTGCTGGTGATGGCATTTTATAAGCATACCTACTTATTGAAAGTGTTAGACACACCAACAAATCATTTTATAACAAAATGTATTTCACCAATTTTCAGCTCAACCTCCAGGTAAGGTCTACCACATCCACTCCGTCATGAGGCCCAAATCAGTTGTCTGCAAATGCAAGTGTATATATGTGTTAATTGGGAATATGAAACATAGGCATGCTGCATTGGCTATGAAAAGTAAAAAAATGTCTTTAAAATGACGTTTATTTTTTGAAAATCGGTCTTGAAACGAATAAATGAGACAAATAACAAGAAAAAACACGACCACTAAGCTCGAATACGGACTGTTGAAAAATAGCTCAATTTTGTCACAATTAAGCGCAATTTCACACCCAAGTTTTAACTTGCTCTTTTCTCACTTGAGGTTAAATAAAACAATGTCCTGGTGATAACATAGGTTCGGTAGGACATGCTTTATCTTTTGCAGTGCCAACGCGTTAAATACATTGCTTCGTTTTGAATATATTGGAAGTTTAACGAAATGTCATGCACAAGCGCATTCTAGGTGTGCAATTTACGCCAACTGTCGTCTTTAAGTGCTGTCGTTTTATATTGCCCAAAGTATAATTTAAGCGCAAAAAAGTCGAATGAGAGAGGAATCGTATTCCCAGCTGGATCCCCGATTTCCTGGGATCATAGATCCGATACCATCATTTCGAGGATCCTATGGGATCCAAGATCCACTCCCAGAAATTATCGAAGGATCTTTCAAAGGGATCCAAGATCTACTGGCAAATTTTACCATGGGATCCGATTGGATCACGGATCCAATACCGCCTTTCGTCGAAAGATCTGGGATCATATATCCAGCGTTGGGATCCACGCGCATTAGACCTAGTACAAAATAACCGACTTTTAGCGGGAGCTTCTCCCCTGGTATTTTCCCATTGCTGGGCTGCCGAATATGCAGCATTCCAAATTTTAGCTTTATAGGTGCATTGTTAGCTTTATAGGTGCATGTTAACCCTTCTGCACGAGCACCGAAATTCGTCCCATAGGGTTAACACAAGGTCAAATATTGTCAATAAATGACAGCACCGTCGTTTTCGAGCGAACGGCTTATAAATGACACGGGAAGCGGAACACGGCACTCAGCTGCCGCTGGTTGGCTACTGCAGCCAGTGTTCCTCGAACCAAACCACAAATTATCCCTCCCTCCAATAACCACACACAAATGAAGCAATAAATAGTGACACGTCAACATTACGTCACCTGGGGGTCATTTTTCCCTAATGGCCAAACCTGATTAGTAAATAGTAAAGTAATCTTGGTTCAGACCTCCTGTCAGCCACTGGCCGCCGCTTATATACTTGAATGTTTTGTCGACGTCATGCGCCGGTCCGGTTTTGATAGGTTGGCCGTATGAATGTCTTGTACCTAACTGGTCAGATGCCGGACGCCGGTTTGTCAGCCGGCAGAGAATCCCAGGCGGTGAGTTGCTGATGTGTTCATGAGTGTAAAACGCAAGTAAATTTGTTTTTGCCCTTCAGGTCATGGTGAAACGGCTCCTGCGAGACAAGTTTCGCAACAAGCGAGCGTCGCTGAAGCGTCAGCTGTCACCAGAGTCACGAATGGCCACGGTAGGTTTGTACTGTTGAAGTGTTCAGTGTTCTCGGCACTGCCATACTCTATCCCAGTTCGCTCACTGTTTCCATTTGTCTTCAAATTTGTGTGTAAATGGACCTCACCAATATAGCTTTGTGGACGAGCGCGACAAAATTTACAGTTTGTGGCCGAGACGAAGTCGGGGCTCAACTGTAAATTATGAAGCACGAGTGCACAAAGCGATGTATTGTGCAGCTGCAGAACTGAAACAGAAAATTTAACTTGGATAATTATTGGACAATTCTCCAACTTTTTTCTGGGAACTTTGACCAAAAAAGCAATGCTTGTCAGGGTTCGGTCACTTTACCATTGCCAGCAAAACCAGTCGTGGATTATAATTTATCGACAGTCTTCAATTTATTTTGAACTGTTGCAGCCCGCGCCTTCGAAGCACCGACGAGTTGCTGGGCTGCCTAACTACTGCCCGGTTGGGGGTCTTGATGGCGTGGCCTTGCAGCGCAAAGTCAACGAAATGGCCAACGCTAACAGTGCTGATGACGTCCAGAAGCTCCTGCAGGAAACGTTTGAGGGGAGGAGGCGCAAGCTGCTTAAAGGAGGCAGTGCCGAAGTGCTCAGCGAGTATCCACGGCTCTTCGATGATGACGGTGTAAGCATTCGTTTTAACTTCAGGTCTGCCTAGTATTCACATTTTTGTTATGCGATTTTTAACCCTCGCCAGTGTAACGGGGGGGGGGGGGGGTTGCAACCCCCCTCGGGTTTTATCAAGAATAACTTGCGAACGAATCGGCCGATCGGCAAGAAACCTTGGATAACCTACTTTTGATGAATTTTACGTCTGACCTCAAAATTTCGAAACCGTACCACCATGACCTTTGACCTGTGACGTCATTCTCACAAAATGTCGAAAGGAAATTGCATTCCGTAGCGTTTCAACGCCTGTAACATGCGAACTTCCGCATTGTTTTCGGCGATATGCACATGGACAGGTGTTGCGAAGTGGTATCCACGGTTTGCACCGACAATGTGACCTTTCCGAGGTCATCCGAGGTCAATGACCATCATATTATTTTTTTCGAGTTTTGGTACCTTCTAGGTTAATTTGATGCGCTGATTTCGAATTTCGCATTCATGTGTCATGTATATGTGCCAAAATGAGGTCATTGAGGTCATGATATACCCCGAGGTCAATGACCTCTTATGACCATTTTGTTTTACTTTTGACCAAAGGTAATGGTCAGTAGAGATCCGGAATGCATCGTAACGTATTCTACAGACCATAAGGGACGTTCTGGTCTTTTAATCGTGGCTCTAGCTCGATTAGAAGGCACGTTATCGGCAAAAACGCAATTTGATGGTTTTCGGGTCATTGACCTGACCTCAGAGGTCAACGGTTGACCCAGGATCTTAAATTCGGGTATCAACGGCTTCATCTCGTGACAGGCAACACGCTGGTTTTGAATCGAGGCTCTAGCTCAATTAGGAGCCAATCGCTAAGGGGGAGGTCGTACCCCCCCCCCCCCTACACTAACACGTAGTAGGATCTGGGGCCTACACTGGCGAGGGTTAAAGCGTCAATTCCATTCAATTTCTTTCATTGAAACTATTGTTAAATGTCCTTTCAGAGATTTTAATTTCATTCATAACCTAAAGCTGTGTTTGAATAAACCGTATTTACTGGAGTACATTCATTACGACCAGGCCGTGTTTTGACAGCGAACACAAGTTCTAAAACGTTGTGCAAACCAGAAACGTTTTCAGTGTCATAAAACTACAAAGCTCTTCCTGGGAATATTGTGTGTAATTAGTTATCTGGAAGTATTTGCTTTATTTCTTTGTGTGCATCGGTGTCCTTCCACAGCTCCTGAAAATGCATGGTTGCCTTTTTCAGTTCTACCGGGAAGTGGATCGTATCGCGGGCGTAGATGGCTTCGTGGCCAAGAAGGTCGTCACGGTGACCCAGCGACTGGATGCCCACGGCCGCAACCTTCGCTGCCCGAACAGAGGTACGGTGGTGGTTGACCAACTAACTTGCAACGATTGGCTAAATTGCCAAATGGTTGATATTTTCCTGAAGCCTTGGTTGGATATGTTACTAGTATGGCATATTGGGATGCTTTCACCCGTGCTGTGTGGGGGCCCTCTCGGGGGGGGGGGGGGTTAGGTGGTGAGCGCCCCTTCAGGGTTTTCCACAGTAGCGGAAAAGCGGCGGTGCGTTTTAAAACACCAATGTGGCATCGATAAGGGAGACTGTCTACAATTTTCGCCTCTGGGTCGTCTGAGGTTATTTTGAATACAATTCGGGTATATTCGACAACTAAACCGAGATGGGACAGTCCCTTTGATAGACATCATGTTTTCTTTCTTTCTAGCTAGCAGAAATCGTGAGATAAAATGAACTTCCCGAATATATCCTGATATTGATCCTGATATTGCGAAAAATAACCTTTGATGACATCTGGTGACTTCAATATGGGTCTGAGCAAGCAATTTACCAAGCAGATAATTCCTAAATATTTTTGCCGAGGTTTCAGATGTTTCGGCTTTGCATTGCCAAGGAGTCGAGTTAGTGAGGGACGTATAGACCCCACCCCTTGCATGGCGAAGGTTGCCCCTAGCACCGGCACGGCGCGGGTTAACGTGTCGCCATCCCTGCTTTGTGTTCGGTAGCCGGCAAGATGTTATCTACTTTTCGCGATAATTCAGTTGACCTATGAGCTCAATTGCAAACTCTGCCTGATGTCGGATATTAATTTCGCTAATCTGTCAGTTGCTCTGCCTGGAATCTGGGCAGGAGTTCAGACTTGTACTCCTGAGTTGAAGCAGTTTTGACGATCTGTCATCCTTAAATGTGTGGCAGTGAAAAGAGTATGTCTATTGTCTTTACAGATGTGACCTTGAAGCAGACAATGCATCTGCTCGGCACCAACCACGACGCCATCTTCAACAGATGAGACGATCCTACAGCTCTGGCTGGGCTGCTGAGCATCAAACGCGGGTCAGTGGTGACGGGAGCCGTCACACTAATGAGTGCTGACGATGAAGTCACACTGCTGGTGTGCCTGGTGCTGGCGCACTCGGTGCTCAACGTAAGCTTCGTGAAATACAAAACATTCGTGGCGTATTTCCAGAAATACCTACTGGATATCGATGACGGATGTCCGGTCCCACAAAAAGCGCTCCGCTTCCACCAGCAGACAGCTGAGTAGGCTACCATAGCGCTTCAGGGTGGGCGAGTGGGCAACAGTGACCTAGTGACCACCGAGCACTTTTACCAGCCGATGGCTGTGACCACCGAGCACTTTTACCAGCCGATGGCTGAGGAAGGGGGGGGGGGGGGTGGGAGGAACGTGACCGAGCGCAGCTTGTTCCTTTCATTGATGTTTGTGGAGGTTTGTCAACCGGTCTTTCGTTAGCAGGCACGAAAAACCTGTCGTTCATCATTTCATGGGGGGTAGGGGTAGCATAGCGC
Organism: Chirona hameri; assembly: GCA_036785665.1. Classification (NCBI taxonomy): domain Eukaryota; kingdom Metazoa; phylum Arthropoda; class Thecostraca; order Balanomorpha; family Balanidae; genus Chirona; species Chirona hameri. The sequence continues at coordinate 54,447 of JAXIVJ010000592.1, forward strand.
TTCAGCGCACGTTTGTTCCTTGTTCATGTTCATGGTCATGCACCGTTCACATTTGGACATCATGATCACGTTGTTCGGCCCGCGTAAAGACAGGCCCGTGTTGTTTTAACTAATATATCGCTCCAGATATTCACTTGATGTTTGTCCAAATAATTTACAGGCAGCGAAGGTACAGTGAAACACGCTCACGCATACACAATTACACACACAGTAAAATACAGCAACAACACAAAGTGAAGTAAATTTTCATGACGTATCCGGTACCAACAGTTAAATCACTTGTCTTATAGCAGTCACGCAGGTCACAATGTTTACATTCCACCGAATACTACACCTTTTTCGTTTGTTTTTGGCCAATGTTCGATAACTATTCGGCGGCAAATTCGTCACTTCGTCATTGAGCGAAACACTTCGATAAACTCCACCACAGATTGTCTCATCTGCAAAACAGACTGGACACTAGTTCGTCAATGGTCATAGTAAATTGGACATTGTGCATAACTTTCGGCATCTTCAAATTGTTTGGCGAATGAGACTGATTTCGTCACATTGGTTCGAGTATGATTGGCACATTGACAAACCTTTTGGAATGCATGTCGAATTGTTTTGCAGATGTGCTATTCTCACTGCATAATATGGAAGTTCTGCTCAATGACGAATTCAAACCCGATGTCAACAATTAGTTTTGCCGATTGGCCAATCGCTCTGCGCGGACCGCGGGGAGGGGTTCCGAGTATTGCTCCTGTGTTGAAATAGTTTTGACGATTGGCCATCCTCAACTGAAAAAGGTGTACTTTCGAAATCGTCTTTATCTGTTTCTGTCTGAGTTCACGCCAGAGTGTCGCCACATGGCCGTACGCTTCGTCGTTCATCACGCAGCAGGCCTCGGGCCGGGGACAACACGGGCGGCGAAGAATAACTTTATTTAGCGGGCAATTTTGTCCGGCACACACCACCACACGCGCAAAAACTCACCGACTGCTCTCCATGTCCGCTGCACCGTACACAGTACTTCAGTCTGCGCGGAAAACGTCGAGACACACAGCATCCCAATTCACTTAGCGCCAGGAGCGCGCATGTGAACGAGGCGGGTCAGCGGTTCGAACGGCGGAAAGGCGCTCGGACGATCACAGTCAGATGGTCGGCTATGGCGTCAGGAGGCGGCAGAACGTTTGCGTCGAGGACAGGAACGTTTGTGACAATGCTGTCTTATATTTGACTGATGTGGGCGGCTGCAGTTGTGTTGGCGCCTCCTGCAGCTGTATGACATCAAACATCAGTGCTACACTCGTATATCTGGTAGCTGAATGAGAAAAACATTCATTATGTTGTGCTTGATACCTATGGGTGAAGTGCTGTGACGAATCAGTTATATTATGGATTAACGTTGTTCTCAGCGGGCCCGTTGTAATGTATTTTTAGTATTATTTACTGCATTAAGTTGATTTAGCACCCCCTGGTGCTTAACTTAAGCAGCTGCTAGCGCTCTTTTTAGGTGCTCCGATTTGACACAAGAACCCCTAGGGTGCTAAAGTGCTAGCACCTAGGGGATGCTCATATTAAGCACCCAGTCTAGCAGGTAGGTGCTAGAATCTAGCAGGTGCTAGAATCTAGCACCTTCTAGATTCTAGCACCCTGCTTAAAACTAGCAGCTTCAAAAACATGGTACTAGGTGCTACGCACCATTTTGCTGCCAGATTTAAGCCGCATTTAGGTGCTCCGATTTGACATCTGGATTAGCACCATTATGGTGCTAATCTTTTTTTACAGTGTAGAGTTGTAACACGAGACAAAACCGCAACCGCCCGGAATCGTGGGTGTCGAATCCGTAACCGCCCGTAACCGTAGGGATTAGATCCGCAACCGCCCGTAACCGTAGGGATTAAATCCGCAACCGCCCGTAACCGTAGGGATTAAATCCGCAACAGCCCGTAACCGTAGGGATTAAATCCGCAACCGCCCGTAACCGTAGGGATTAAATCGGCAACAGCCCGTAACCGTAGGGATTAAATCCGCAACCGCCCGTAACCGTAGGGCTCAAATCCGCAACCGCCCGTAACCGTAGGGATTAAATCCGCAACAGCCCGTAACCGTGGGGCTCAAATCCGTAACCGCCCGTAACTGCAGCAAACTAATTTTGTAACCGCCTGTAACCGCATGTATCTACTACCTACCAATAATGTTTTTTTAAACTTTCAAAACGTTACAAACGTACCTGTCGAGCGTTCAAAAACCGTGTCATGTTTACCATAACAAGTCAACTGGAAAAAGGTAATTGGTGAACATAGTCAAAGGCATGGAGATTGAAGAGCTTCAGAAACTCAAAAACTCAAATAGGTACTCACAAAAAAATGTGATAATAATTTTGGTAACATAACTTTCGTGTAGCTTCCATGCCGTTGCCCGCATAGTTTCTGTACCTGTTTGATTGAACTGAAATTATAAATTTCATTTGTCAGAATTATCTTTTCTGCGAGGTCAATGTCGTCATTATCGTTTCAATTTGTAAAGTAAAATTCGGCCGCGGAATGAAGTCACCGCAACCGTAACCTTGTGCAACCGTAACCTCGTGCAACTGTAACCGCTCCTAACCAAAACCTCGTGCAACCGTAACCGCCCGTAACCTTGAGCGGAAAACGCAACAGTAACCGCGGTTAACCGCGGTTTAACCGCTCGACTGTACACCTCTAGTCCTTAGCGTGAATAGACCACCAATCACAGATTTAGCAACTAGTTGCAAAGTCTGTGTACCAATGCTATCCATAATTTATTCATTTCGTCCACCTTTCTTCAGTGCATTATGCTAAGCTCAGATCTAGTGCCGAGGTTTGACCGGAGGGTACCGTAAAATGAGTCCGCTCGCCTGTGTTTAAAATACAGAGTGACTCGTCGTTGATAAAATGTTCTAAAAGACGGCCCCGTGTGCCAGTATAGTCGCATCCCCATGCAGTACTGTGAGCATTAAAATCACCCACTACCAGGACTGGTGGCGGGAGCTCCTGCAGCAGCTGGCGCAATTCTGCCACCGGCAGAGCTGTGCCGGGTGGCAGGTAGAGGGAGCAGATTGTCAGTTCTTGGTTCAGGCGCACTCGTACCGCCACCGCCTGCAAGCCCGACCGCACCGCGAGGTGTCGAGCGGGTAGGCTGTGGTGCACCGCTAGTAAGACGCCGCCGTGGGCTATTGTATCAGAATGCACGTCTTTGCGATGAACGGCATAGCCCTTAATCGAGCACGTGGCGACTGGCGCCAACTTAGTCTCCTGGAGACAAATAAGGACTGGATTGCGCCAGCGTATAACCGACTGCAGGTCCTGGTAGTTGGACTTGAGTCCTCTACAGTTCCACTGCAGGATGAAATGCATGGGAATGGATTAAAATCTCGCTAAAGCGCGTTTAAAAAGGAGGCAGGGGCACAAAAAGAGAACTGGTTCCCTCGGCGCTGAATCAGTTATAAATTCGTAGAAGGCGTCACAGCATGGGCACCTAGTAAAACCGCGCAAAAGCACTGAGATGCTAAAAGAGTGTAAAACGACAAACTGACTAGAATTACTCGGAAGTAATCAGCTGCACCACGTGCTGTGTCCCCAAAGTGGATCTGGGCACGCACGCTACCACCTTGGTGCAGTCTGCCGTCGGCGGAGCTCGATCTAACGGGGACCGAGCTCGCGTCAGATTTCTGTTTCGTACGAGGGCTTCCTCCCTCCGTGGGCGAGCCCGTCCACGGAAGCCCACGCTTGGTTGGCCGGCCAGGAGCGGAGGGAGGCTTAGGGCGACTTGGCGCCGCCGGGGGAGTAGCTGGCGGCGGCCGATTCTCCGGTGTTGCGAGCGGCGGTAACCGCCGCGGTTGCGGCGGCGGGGGTGGAGGGGGACCCATAGGGGATGGGCTCCCCACCTGGAAGGTCTCTGGGTTAGCCGTAGCTTTCCCATTCGAATGGGATGGGATCGAGTCGGCACCTGGTGGTCGCTTAGCCTCTCTAGCCTTTTCGACCAGGCGCGCACGCTTTGCCTCGCGCGCCTTCCTCTCCTCCTCTCCCCTGCGCAGAGCCTCCATCACCGCAGTGCGTGGGGGAGAGCGCGCCGGGCCAGTCGCCGCGCGAGTTGGCGGGGAAGAGCGCCGCCTATCCGTACGACGGTGCTGAACTTTCGTCCAGCCATCGTCCTCTGCTGCATTGGTGGCGGCCCCGGCAGTGCCGGTGGACGCCGCAGCTGGGACAGCTTGTATCCCTGCTTCTCCATGATTTGAAGTGTGGGGGGACGGGGACGCATCCGACACCGTGACGGCCGGCGGTACAGAGACCGCTGCCGGCCCCGGTGTGGTAGTAGCCGAAACCACTGAGAGGCCGAAAGACTTCAGGAGCGTGATAAACTGAGCTGCGCTCATCTCCTCAAACGAAGTCCTGGGAGCTACTGCAGCCTTCGCCTTCTGGGCGTAGGATATGCTTGGGTGTGACACGTTGTATATTTCCCGAGCCTCTCTGAAAGAGACATTTCTCGTCGCTTTAATCGAGTTGATCTCTTTCTCTCTTGCAAGTGCCGGGCATGACCTATCGAAGGACGTGTGCGTGTTCTGTCCCTCTTTGCAGTTTACGCACCGATATGTGGTCGCACCACAGTCATCATCGGTGTGTTCTGTGGAGGCACACTTCGCGCAAGTTGGGCGGTTATGGCAGTAGGTTCTTGTATGCCCAAAACGCTGGCACCGAAAGCATCTCATGGGATTTGGGGTGTAGGGTCGAACCTTGACCCGTACATAGCCCACCGTCACTTCACTTGGGAGGTCAGTACTGTTGAAAGTGAGGATAACAGTGTTCGTTGCTGTGATTTCCTTCCCTCGCCTTGCCTTGATCTTGAATGCCCCCACCACACCGGAGGACGACAGGCCCTCGACGATTTCAGTCTCGGTGGTGTCTTTCAAATCATAGCAGGTGATCACACCCTTAGAAGAGTTTTTTTTGTTTTATGTGGGGACACAGATATCGCTATGGTGGCGTTTGCCCTTCTACCCTGCTCCCGGATAGAGTAAGAAAAGGTGGTCAACGTCAAAGCTCTCCTGGCATCATCCTCTTTAGCGAACTCCACCTCAAGGGAGCCATCTCGCAACGCATCGCACCTCAGGATCTTTCCCATCTTGTCGCAGCCTTCTCGCCGCTGGAAGGGCGAGAGCGAGGTCAGCTTTTTCGTCTCTGAGGTGAGGACGAGGATGCGGGGGCGGAGAGTGTTCTCTCCGCGACCACTTGAGGTTGCTACTTCCTCATTCCGCTGCACTGGGGGGGAATGGGAGTAAGCCTCCTGCAGCAGTGAGATACCGCCACCAAAAAGGCCGCTTCGTCCCTCTACCGAGGCGTGGGGACGGTCGTCGGTGGTTGCCGTGGATGGGCGAGGGGCGGTCGAAGCCGTAGTTAGTGGGTTTGGGTTTGAGGTATCCATGATAAGCGATTGGTCTCTGCCCAATCCCCGCCGACGCTCCGCCACGGCGCCGCTACAAGGCCCTAGGGCTGGGGAGTAGGCTGTACGGGGCTCGACGACGCCCTCCCAGAGGGGAGAGAGACTCACCACCCCCTCCGTTTGGACGTCGCCTCCTCCCTTGACGCCTTAAGCCGAGCCGCCACCCGGAGCAGCGGGAAAGCCACCCCACCACCGCCGGACGAGTGCCTGCACTCGCCCAGCTGCAGCGAGACAGCCAAGCCACGGCCCCCGGCAGCAGCCCCGACCAAAAAGCTTCTCAGTGCAGCGCCTCACTGAGTGTCCCCGCCCTTCCGGAAATCCAGGCCAAAGAGAAGTGTTGCCACGCTACCACGACTAGCCCGCGCGGTAGGTGGCTCAGCCTCCAGGACCCCTTCATCCCGGGGAACGGGTCGACGCGCTTAGTCGCAGAAAAGCCTTGCCGATGTAAAAAGCCAGGCGTCTCCTGTCACATCATAGTAAATTGCCATAATCGACGTAAGAAACCTGTTCGGGTCGGGCGACTAGCACCCGACCGTCAAACGCCGCAGAGGACGGAGGTTTCAGCGGGGACGCCCAGGAAACGGAGTGGGGAGGGGGGAGGGGTTCAGGACTTGTTACGGGGGTTGCAAAAATGGGATGGGACTGGGCCGGGGGGTGAGTGAGGGGATGTAGGGAGGGGGTTAGCTGGGACCCGAGGGGGCGCTACTCCCCTTACACCGGCCGAAGCCGATGCCCCTGCGGGGAGCGCCATGAAATTTGGCACAGCTATTGATACATCTCTTTTGCATCTTCTGACTAAATTTGATGTCAGGGTCATGTCAGGTCAGGTCACCAGGTCACGTTTAGTGACCCTACCTCAAAAACCAATCAGAACACTACCAAAGAAAGAGTTTTGGAACGATCGATTTGAAACTCATGAGGTATGACAAGGTCATCAGGAACTACAATTCGTCTATCTCTATTTTTATTTTAAAAAAAATAAAGGACTAATGACAAAATCAGTCGGGGAGGATCCGTGGGTTGTGGGGGGGAGCAAATCCAGTGGCGTATTTCCAAAAAGTTGTTGAGTGGGGGAGAAGGGGGGGGGGGGGGGGGTAGCGGGCCGTCAGCCGTAAAGTTGTTGACCCGGGGTGGGGGGGGGGGGGGAGGAGAGGGTTAGCAGACCGTCAGCCGTCAGCGATCTATATTATATTCCCCGGCCTCTACGCTGTATTTCCCCGGTCTCTACAGTCTGCCCCTGTAGCTCAGTGGGAGAGCGCTGGACTTCTGATCTTTCCCGGTAGTGGGAGCCCGGGTTCGAGTCGCTTCGGCGCTCGCTATTTGCTCCTGTCTGGGATGGCCTGCAGCCGGTGGCAGCGGTCGCACTCAAGGTCAGGTGACGTCAGTGAGCGGGGCGGACCGTGTCCAGGTATGTCGGGCACGTAAAACTTTCGTCTCTAAATTCTGCCGGACGCCAGGAATTGCGCGATCGGGTGGTGGGGGCAGGACCTGCACAACAAGCTATGCTTAGCGTGGATCCTGACCTCGGAAATCCATCCATTCAAAAACATTCGGACTAAATTTGTATAAAATAAATAAAGAAAATAAGCTGTGGCTGTTGTGTTGCGATGTTACGATAAATTAATTGCCGAGACTCTTTCCAAATGCGACGCTTTCAGCGCAAATAACCCGCGTGAAGGGCACACGGTGCAGATTTGTTTTTGCTGACGGCGTTTGCCTTGTGAGTTAGGTTTGTTCAAGTGAACTTTATAACTTTGTTCAAGGAAACTTTAAAACTTTGTTTGGTTTGTTAACAGTTCAAGTTGGGACTTGGGTTTGTCTTTGCCTAAGCTTTTATTTTAATCCAGTGGCAGTGGGTGGATGGAGGTAATTGTGGTGTTGGATACAATTCAGTCCAACTTTCCAAGCCAGAAGTCAACCTTTTATGAACAGGTTTTCTCTGCAACGAACACTTTTATTAGTTAATAAACAATAGACATTTCTGAGGAGTACAAAAAATCATTTTTTACCAGTCACAATTTGGGAGTACAAAATGTGTTGGTGTATATGGAACCAACAAACGTGAACTTTTCCAACACTGCAATGTCATAACACGCACCACTTTTTTACATCTGCACCATTCCTTGCAATCTAAACTAAATATGAAGTGCATGTTTGTGAATAATATTGCTTTCGAAAATTGTTTTTTAGGGTATACCTCGACAATTGAGCCAAACGAAAGCAACATGCAACATTTTCAGCCACGAATACTACAGCTGTTGCATCATTGTCCTGTTGTGCTTCGGTGCCAATTTCTGTGTTAGTACGATTATATTAACTAGGTATATAATTGTTCTCAATGTTACAGGTGACTCGGCATGTCTCGCCAGAAAGTGAGACCGGCCATGCAGCTCATCAGCAGCAGCACGGCTGACTGCATGAAGTACTTCCTCACAGACTCAATATACACTGAGGAGGCCCGGGTCATCCAGCTGTTTGACAACACCTGCGACGTGCTCAACAGCGCCACTCCCGCCGACCCGAAGTCCCTGCGCAGCAACTGCAAGGTCACCAACGAGCAGGAGGCGGTGCTGGACGCAGCCATCGAAGAGCTGCTGGGCATGCGCTTCGGATCGGCTAAACATATGTACCCATTTCAGAAGGGGATGCTCGTCACCATCCGGTCCGTCCGCGGCCTCCCGGCCGACATGCGTGCTGTGTTTGGGTACAGCACGTACCTCCTGACTCGTCGCCTCACACAGGACCGGCTAGAGGGGCTTTTCGGGATGGTGCGTGGAAGGAGCGGATCAAACTCCAACCTCAACCCCGTGGACGCCGTGCCGTCGGAGCTGGAGTAGCTGCGGGAGCTGCAGGAGGAGGCCGCAGATTTCGTCCCACAGGAGGTGGCCGCAGACATGCGTGCCTTCTGCGCCACACTGGCCGACACCGACCAGCCATCGACGAGCGACGATCGCAACTGTGGGCCTGAGGAGCCGGACCCGGAGATGGAGTCGCCGCTGCAGGAATACGAGAGAAGTCGTGCACCAGCCGGCAGCTCCACCACCCCGAGCGCAGCAGCAGCCGGCCCAGTAGCAGGTGCGTCGGCGACGGACAGCACTATGGCGTATGTGAGTGGCTTCGTGGCTCGCAAGGCGGGGGATCGTTCTCTTGGCGCCCCGACTTCGCAAACCGAGGATGGGCCAGTGGGCCAGTGGGATGGGCTCTCTGGCTCAGGATGCGGAGTGAAGGAGGGTTGACGGTCCCGACGGAGGCATTCTTTGAACGTTACCGACAGATGGAAGAGGCGTTCTGCCTTCATGCGCTGGAGCCGAATCGGCTGAGCCGGAAACCGAGAGTGGTGGCCGCTTTTCTGAGTGTACTGCAAGATAAGTTCCCTTCCGTACCCGCTGCTGCTAGGAGGGCTTTTGCGCGCGTTCGCACATTTATTCGCACGAAGGCGGCAAATGGTGCTCGGCTCGCGGAGGTCGTGTGTGTGATTGGGGTTTTTGGGGGGCGCTTCAGCGCGTTGAGGCTATCAAGCGCCCATCCAGTATACGCTACTTCAGCGCAGTCAGACGTGGGGGTTGTACACAATGTTAAAACGGATCTTCTGTAGGTAAGAGAGAACTTGTTTGATGCTGACTTCTGCACTGTCCCCTAGCACGTCGTCGAGCGATGCATTCGGGAAAAAACGTGATTTTATAAGTCTCAACTGTTGGCAGATATCGTTGGGAGATAACACGTGTTTCACGCTCAGTGGAGCGTTGCAGTAGCCGCATACCGGCGGCTCCGAGCTGGTCAGGTGGTAACTGTGAGTAGCGTAACAGTGGCCGATGCGGAGTCTAGCTAGCGCCACTTCCTCCATTCTGCTTCGCCTGCTGCTCGACTCCCACCTTCCGATATTCGGGCGTAGGCGTCTAAGAGCGCAGTCTGTCTCGTTATGCCACCTATCTTGCCATTCAGCGAGTACGATGTGGTTTATAGCTGGCTTCAGATCGTCGGCCTCCATCTTCAGCGAACGAATACGCGAGGAGCGCGAGGCAGCTTTGGCAGCTTCGTCGGCTCTCTCGTTGCCCTCAACGCCCACGTGACTAGGCACCCATAACAATTTCACTTCTCCACCATCCGAGTGGATGCTGGTCAGCAGTTCTAAAATCTGTGTGACTAGCGATGAGGAGATCAGCTGGTTACGGAGTGCCATCACTGAGCTGGCTGAGTCAGTAACTATAAGACAAAAGTTGTGACTATGACGGCGAATGTGCTTTAAAACCTGGTAGATAGCGTACAGTTCAGAGGTAAATACTAATGCTGCGTCTGGCAGCTTAAAACGTCTACTGGTCGTCCCGCTGACGAAAGCGCAGCCCACGCCCTCAGCGCCCTTCGATCCGTCAGTAAAATATCTCCGGAACCCACCATATGAGTCAAGCTTTTCCAGCGCACACTGCTTCAGTTCGTTCGGCATAGTGGTCGACTTTGGGTGTTGCAAGAGGCTAAGGTCACAGCAAAGCCCTGTTAGGCGCCATGGCTCTACACGACAGGTGCGTCGTGTGGCCAAGCTATCGAGGTCAATGCCAGTGTTCTGCATCCAGCTGTGCGCGAGAACACAGGGCTCGGGAGGAGCTCTGACGAGTTGTTGAGAACAGATGGACCAGTGAATGGTCGAAGATCCAGTCATACGTGGGGTGGCCTGGGTCCTGCTTGATTTTACATACGTAAATGAGGGCGAGGCGCTTCCGTCTCAGATCTAGTGGAGTTTCCTCTGCATCCACAAGAAGGCTGGCTCTGCGTGAGGTCCGGAAAGCGCCAGTGGCTAATCGCACACACGCATGGTGTACGCTGTCGAGGGATTGCTTCGTGCTGTTCAGCGCTCCGTCGTACACAATGGATGCGTAGTCTAACACGGATCTGACTAGAGCATGATACAGTCGTAAAAGCGTGGTCCTGTCAGCACCGTAAGACATGCGGGAAGTTACCTTCAGAATGTTCATACGCTGTGTGCATTTGTCCTTCAGTTGCGCGATATGGGGAACGTATGACAAGCGTCTGTCAAAGGTGACCCCAAGGAACTTCGCCTGATCCTTCACGGGGATACGTTGTCCGTAGAGGCGCAGAACAATGTCCGGACAATATCACGTACGCCGGCAGAAGTGAAGACAAACAGACTTCCCCGTCGAAAACTTGAAGCCATTTAAAAGACTCCACCTGGCCAGACCGTCGATGCATATCTGCAGCTGCCTCTGAGCCGACACGGAAGTGGACGTCGACACCCAAATGGCGAAATCATCGACAAAAAGCGAGCGGTGGACTGTTGGTGGAAGAGAGTTGCAAATATCATTGATAAGAACTCCGAACATAGTCACACTTAAAACACTCCCCTGTGGAACTCCACTTCCCTGTGTAAAACTGTCGGATAACGATGTGCCCACTCTCACTCGAAAAGTACGTTCTTTGATGAAATTTGCAACTAAATGTCCCATGTGACCTCGGACTCCGGCGCCACGTAGCTTACGTAGAATCGCATGGCGCCATGCGGGATCATAAGCCTTTTCAATGTCAAATAGCACGGCAAATGTGTGCTGCTTGCACGCGAATGACCGGCGAACCGCCGTGTCCATGGATACCAAGTGATCTGTGGTGCATCTGTTCTTCCTAAACCCGCACTGAGCGCTGGAGAAGAAACCGATGCTCTCTAGGTACCACACCAACCTACGGTTTACTATGGTTTCCAAAAGCTTACATAGGCATGAGGCGAGTGCAATGGGTCTATAATGTAAAGGATCACCTCCGTCTTTGCCTTGTTTTAAAATTGGCACGACAATTGCCTCTCTCCATTTAGCCGGGAACTCGTGAGAGGTCCAGACGTGGTTATAAAACGCCAGCAAGGCGTGAAGTGATCGTGTGCTGAGCTTCTGGAGCATGTCATTAGGTATCAAATCAGGTCCAGCAGCTGTGCTCCTCAGACGTCCTATGGCCCTTTCAAGCTCGTCAAAAGTAAGAAGGTCATTAAAAGCCGGCGAGTCCGAGCATGAAAAGTCGATGGGTGATAACTCGCTCGCTCGCTTATGCCGGATGAAAGTCGGGTGAGTGGTGCCCAGCTTCCAGCGTTCGGCCCACTTCCCTCCTATGACGTTGGCTACTTCCAAGGGGTTGGAAATAGTGATGCTATTCGGCAGAATGAGAATTGGTGATTGTAATGGGGTGCCGCGACCAGAAATCCGATGCATGCGCCGCCAGACAGAGCCCAGGGGGGTGAACCGATTAATTGTGCTGATGTAAGTAGTCCAGGAAATGCGCTTGGCTTCTCGGACTGTTCTTCGCGCGAAAGCTCTCGCTTTGCGGAAGTGTATCAGGTTCTGGGTTGTGGGGTGTCGTTCGAATGTTCTAAAATGACGTCGTCTTTCCCGGATCGCAAAGCGACATTCCTCGGACCACCATGGAACCGGGATGCGCTTCGGGAGAGGCGATGTCTTTGGGATGGACTTGGTTGCCGATACTATTATCGCAGCGCAGATCTGGTCGTTCATTGTGTCAGTCGATGAACCTGCAAAGTCAAAGTCTAAATTGCAGTCGGCTGCAAAACTCGTCCAGTCTGCCTTCCACAGATTCCACTGCGGTGTCCTCACCCCAGGGTGGGGTATGTCAGAGCACAGCCAGATGGGAAAGTGGTCACTACCACACGGTGTCATGTGGGTTCGCCACCGGAATCGATCGGCGACAGTTGCGGAACTGAGGGATAGATCTATCGCCGATGTTGATCCCGACGGCATAGTTATGTGTGTTGGGGAGCCGTTGTTCAGTAAGCATACATTGTTTCTGTGTATGATCTCCTCAAGGTGCCTGCCTCGCCTATTGGTGCGAGAGCAGCCCCATACGGTGCTGTAAGAGTTGAAGTCGCCAAGGACGAGAAAGTTGTTCGGGAGCTGCCGTATTAAATCCTGGAGTGAATCCGCAGGCAGGCTTCCACCGGGAGGGATGTAAAGTGAAACTATTGTGACCTTGAAGCGTTTGAAGTCCACTGTTGCTGCAGAAGCCTGGAGGTCGGTGCGCAGACGGTAAGAGTGCGAGGGGACGCTATAATGGACCATAAGTGCGGTACCTCCGTGTGCTATCGTGGCAGAAGGGAGATCGTATCGATACGATTTGTAGTGGTGCAGGTTGCATGAGTTTTCAGCTCTGAGCTTCGTCTCCTGCAAGGCTATCACAGCTGGCGTCTTGGCCGCTGCCAATGCCTGGAGATCGGCGTGGTTGGCTCTGAAGCCACGCAAGTTCCACTATGTGGTCCGAAGAGAGCAGGGTGGGTTCGAGATTGGTATCCATGGAGAATTGCATTGGTCTCTGTCCAGTCCCAGCCGACGCTCCGCCACGGCGCCGCTACAAGGCCGAGGGCTGGGGACTGGGCTGTACGGGGCTCGACGACGCCCTCCCAGAGGGGAGAAAGAGACTCACCACCCCCGCCGTTTAGACGCCGCCTCCTCCCTTGACGCCTTAAGCCGGGACGCCACCCGGTGCAGCGGCAAAGCCACCCCGCAGCCGCCGGACAAGTGCATGCACCCGCCCTGCGGCAGCGAGACAGCCAAGCCACGACCCGCGACAGCAGCCCCGACGCGAAAGCTTCTCAGTGCAGCGCCTCACTGAGTGTCCCCGCCCTTCCGGAAATCCAGGCCAAAGAGGAGTGTTGCCACGCTACCACGACTAGCCCGCGCGGCAGATGGCTCAGCCTCCAGGACCCCTTCATCCCAGGGTACGGGTCGACGCGCCCAGTCGCAGAAAAGCCTTGCCAATGTAAAAAGCCAGGCGTCCCCTGTCACATCATAGTTAATGCTAGGACAATATCCATGATAGACGCAAGAAGCCTGTTCAGGTCGGGCGACTAGCACCCGACCGTCAAACGCCGCAAAGGGAGGAGGCTTCAACGGGGACACCCAGTAAACTGAGTGGGGAGGGGGAGAGGTTCGGGACTTGTTACGGGGGTTGCAAAAAATGGACTGGGACTGGGCCGGGGGGTGAGTGTGAGGGGGATGGAGGGAGGGGTTGGCTGGGACCCGAGGGGGCGCTACTCCCCTTACACCGGCCGAAGCCGATGCCCCTGCGGGGACATGCAAAGGCGAGCGGCACGGAAATGCAAACGTGTGTGATTGGGGTTTTTGGGGGGCGCTTCAGCGCGTTGAGGCTTTGTTTGTTTGTTGGGGCTTAAGGGCGCGACGACTGCATGGTCAATTTGCGCCCATAACGTTAACTACTTACTGATGCGAAAATATCACAGGGAAGTCAATGCTACGGACGAAGGAAAAGAGACCGCCGGACTGGATCCATTGGGAATCATCATCAAGAAGATGACACAGCGTCACGGTTGGCATGACCTGGCCGAGATACCTTGAACGCTTTCTAGCATACCGTGGGCAGGCGAGCAAGACATGCGCCACAGTGAGAGGCTCGTTGCATCTAGGACACATGGGCCTGTCACTGCCACAAAGCAATTACCCGTGTGTAGCGTACGTGTGGCCAATCCGCAGTCTGCACAGAGTAACCTCCTCGCGCCTGTTTCTCCGTGAACTTGATGGCCACTGTCTAAGCACCGGTTTGACCGGTCTGAGCTTGTTGCTCGCTTGTGTGTCCCACGTACGCTGCCACTGGTCTTGTAAAAAAGCACCAGCAGCTGGGTAAAAATCTTGTGCTGGAAGCAGGATGCGCCTCGTGCAGGGTGCCGATGCTGCTCGTTTCGCCGCAGCGTCAGCAAGCTCGTTCCCTGCAATGCCCACGTGACTGGGTACCCAACAGAACTTCACCGATTTCCCTGCCCGGTCTAAGGACGTAAGTCGTTTGTTTGTTTGTTTGTTGGGGCTTAAGGGCGCGACGACTGCATGGTCAATTTGCGCCCATAACGTTAACTACTTACTGATGCGAAAATATCACAGGGAAGTCAATGCTACGGACGAAGGAAAAGAGACCGCCGGACTGGATCCATTGGGAATCATCATCAAGAAGATGACACAGCGTCACGGTTGGCATGACCTGGCCGAGATACCTTGAACGCTTTCTAGCATACCGTGGGCAGGCGAGCAAGACATGCGCCACAGTGTGAGGCTCGTTGCATCTAGGACACATGGGCCTGTCACTGCCACAAAGCAAGTACCCGTGTGTAGCGTACGTGTGGCCAATCCGCAGTCTGCACAGAGTAACCTCCTCGCGCCTGTTTCTCCGTGAACTTGATGGCCACTGTCTAAGCACCGGTTTGACCGGTCTGAGCTTGTTGCTCGCTTGTGTGTCCCACGTACGCTGCCACTGGTTTTGTAAAAAAGCACCAGCAGCTGGGTAAAAATCTTGTGCTGGAAGCAGGAGGCGCCTCGTGCAGGGTGCCGATGCTGCTCGTTTCGCCGCAGCGTCAGCAAGCTCGTTCCCTGCAATGCCCACGTGACTGGGTACCCAACAGAACTTCACCGATTTCCCTGCCCGGTCTAAGGACGTAAGTCGTGATAAAATGTCCTGTATAAGGGGACTGCTTGGATGGAGCGATCTAAAGGCCAGAAGGCTACTTAAAGAGTCTGTTAAAATGAGGTGTAAAGCCTCATCGCTCACTTCAATAAAGCATAAAGCTTTGGTTATTGCGACTAGTTCTGACGTGTAGACTGAAGAATGAAATGGAAGCGAGAAAGAGCGAGTATCGTGGCCGCAAACAAATGCGCAGCCTACACCTTCGGATGTCTTGGATCCGTCCGTGTATGTAAAAGTGCGACCTTCGCAAGAAGCCAAGTGCTCCATGGCCCGAGACCTGGACTCAGACGGGTGGACATCTGCCTTTTTAAGTTCGGACAGTGATACGTCGATTTGAGGACGGATACACGTCCATGGCGGCGAGGGCGGGATATCTACACGTATCACGTCACGCAAGGACAAGCCGCTTCTCGCAAACAGATCCTGCATCCGTGAGCAGAAGGGTACCGATCGCTGTGGCGTGCCTTCGAAAAACGAGAGAATGCCTCTAGAGAAAACATAGGGGTACGTAGGATGCATGGGAAACTGGCGGAGCTTCAATGCATATCTCATGCCGAGCATCTGCCTGCGGAGAGAGGGGGGCTTCGTGCGTCTCCGCCAGGAGGCTGGTTGCTGGCGAGGTGCGAAAAGCGCCTGTAACGACACGCAGAGACTAGACTGGGCGCCTCCTACCGGCAGCCGTCCTTCACGTCGCTCCTCAGTGTTTCTGTGTTTTCATGTGAATTAAAGCGTCAGTGAACCGCAATTTCTGTCTCATTTAAAGAAAAGCTTAATTTGAATAGTGTGAAGTGATC
This sequence comes from Chirona hameri, assembly GCA_036785665.1. NCBI lineage: Eukaryota > Metazoa > Arthropoda > Thecostraca > Balanomorpha > Balanidae > Chirona > Chirona hameri. The sequence continues at coordinate 70,157 of JAXIVJ010000592.1, forward strand.
TTGTAGTGTAAACAATGTGTAAGTGCAGTGTCTTATAGTTTTTCACTCGTCCAAAAATATCGAAGAACTACAGCCATGGCCCACGTCGGATCGCGCGGAATTTCTACCGTTTTCCGCAGAACCAATCGCTTTGCCGCCTCGATATCTACCGTCGCTCCACCGTCGGCGCCGACGCTCTGCCAGACCCAGCCGGGTCCGGCCCTGTCCGGCTCCCGTCGAACTCGGCCCCCAGCCATCCATCACCCGCCCGCCGCCCAGAGGCGGGCAGAGGCGGAGTAAGGCGGCACTGCCGGGGGAGAAGAGCCGGTCGGACAGTCCAAGCACGTCAACATCGGGCGAGAAATGCGGACCATCAGCATCGCCAGGACTACGACCGAGCTCTGATCCCCCTGACGGGCCCTGGACTCGCCCCTGGCACAGGGGATAGCCCACCGGCCCAAACCCGGGGCAGGCCGGGCCTGACAGCCGACGGCTGCCAGGGAGGCTCTGGGAGCGGGAGCTCCCATCGTGTAGAGAGCCACCTGTCGGAGCCACCCGACCCTGGGTTATACCATCAAAAGTATGCATACGACCGGGCACACCTGCTAGCGGTGCGTGACTGGCTGGACGGGGGCGTGGCTCGTGGCGTGACCGAGACCATCAAGCGCAGCCTACCTGCCCACCTGTCCCGCCTGATCCGCCGCCGCCGGCGCCGCGACCAATGGCCGGCCGATCATCTGCACGAGCGTGCCGAGACGCGTTGTCTCCTGCTGCCGCCGCGCCTGTCTGCAAGCGAGACACATCAGCTCATGCAACAGACGCGGACCGCCGACCGCCACTATTCAGTGGGTCACATCAACGCACGCTCCCTGGCGCCCCGACTGAATGAGGTGTGTCACCTTCTGCACAGCGAGAGCCTCGAGATCCTTTGTATCTCCGAGACCTGGCTGTCGGAGAACATTCTCGACGCCGTCCTCCTCGTTCCAGGGTACAAGCTGTACCGATGCGACCGTCCAGGAGGTCGCCGAGGAGGCGGCGTCGCCATCCTGGTCTCCAATGATCTACGCGTCTCAAGACTCCATGACACAAGCGACGGCGATCCTGGTGTCGAAGCCCTCTGGCTGTCGGTCGGCGGCGCGGGTCGGACCACGGTGGTGGTTGGCGCCGTCTATCGGCCGCCCGGCGTACTATCGGCCCGGCTGCGTGGCGCTGTCCGTGGTCAGTTTGAGTCGGCGCTCGCTAGGGGAAAGCCCGTGTATGTTCTCGGTGATTTTAATGTAAATCTTCTAACTTCTGACACTGCTAACGCTCGGAATTTTAATTTGCTTTTGAGTGACTTGAATCTGGCTCAGCTGGTCACCGAGCCCACTCATCCGCATCCGGTACCATCTCTTCTCGATTTGGCGATCACCAGTGCTACTGTAGAAAATGTTCAAGTGTCTGTTTTGCCTCACCTTGTAGCCGACCATTATCCTATCATTATTAGACCTGCCGCCCCCAGACTGCGTCACCCACCATCTATAATCCGCTCGCGACCGTGGCATCGTGTCGATTGGAATGCCTTTTCTCTCGACATTTTAATGGCTGACTGGGATTGTTTTTACTTTGCTACCGATGTCAACACCAAGGTGTCGTGCTTCATGCGTGTGTGGGAAGCTGTGGCTGGGGCGCACTGTCCTGTTGTGAGCAGAGCCGTGCGACGTCCCGACTGCCCCTGGCTGCGCGACAGTGCCGTGCGCGAGGTGATGGAGCAGCGCGATGCTGCGCGGCGCGCGTGGGGCGTCTCGCGCTCGGTGGCCGACCGTCAGACCTACCGTCAGCTGCGCAATCAAGCCAAGCTGCTGCTGACGCGTGCACGCAGGTCCCATCTTACGGAACTGTTGCGGGGAAATCCAAGACGCTTTTGGGCCCGCCTCAAGCAGTTCGGTGCAGACCTCTCGTCGCGTGGCTCCCTATCTGCAACACCACCAGACGAGGCCCGCTTGAGCGCCGACCAGCTCAACGAGCACTTTGCTGCAGTCGGCGCTCGCGTTGCCGCCGAGGCTATTCGGGCCACCGGTCAAGCCGGCGTTTCTAGCGCCGGCCCGCGACCATACAGGGTGCCTGCGTCGGCCTTCACTCCCCACTGTATAACGCTACCTGAGCTGTCGACCGTGATAAGTCGGCTGAGTGCAACGGGGGCGGTTGGTGTTGACAACGTACCGATTTCTGCCATCAGGAGCTGCCTTCCTGCCATCGCCCCCCACATCCTTCACCTAATCAACACATCCATTTCCACCCTAACCTTCCCTGATGCATGGAAAGTTGCCATTGTCACTCCCATTCACAAGTCTGGCGACTCTCATATTCCCGGCAACTTTCGTCCAATCTCAATCCTCCCAGTCTTGTCCAAAGTTCTCGAAAAAGTAGTGTGCTCACAGCTCAGTTCCTACCTAATCACTAACAACATCCTCTCCCCCTTCCAATATGCCTACCGCCCATCCCATTCCACTGAAGATGCTCTACTCGATGTTGTCGAATGGGCGGCTCGAGAGGTCGATGCTGGTGCCGTCGCGTCACTGACCTCGATTGACTTGAGCAAGGCGTTCGACAGCGTCGACCACTCGATGCTTCTGAACAAGCTCGGGTGGTACGGCATCTCATCCCGCTGGTTCAGCAGCTACCTCTCCGGCCGCTCCCAACTCGTCCGCGGAGGCTCCACAGCGGCGCTTCCCCTCTCCCACGGGGTCCCACAGGGATCCATCGTGGGCCCAATCCTATTCCTGATCTTCGTTAATGACCTGTCCTGCTTCCTACCCCATGGTCGCCTACTATCCTACGCGGATGACACACAAATCCTGGACTCAGCACCTCCAAATTCCAAGGATCTCCAAGCGCTTAAGTCCCGGGCCGAGGAGAATATACTAAGTCTTCAACACTGGTTTAGCTTAAACAGTCTAAAAATGAATGCAGACAAGACCTGCTTCATTCTTCTCGGCACCCAAAATTCCATTGACCGAACCTCAGATTTTGTACTTCAAGTAAATGGCAGTTACATTCGACCCCAAAAGCAAATCAAAATGCTAGGTGTTCTCCTTGACCAAACCCTGAGCTGGGAGTCACACATATCCTCCATTATCCGGCGAACCAACCTAATCCTCATATCCCTCTTCAAAATCCGTCCTCACCTGTCACCGGAAATCCTAAAAATCCTTGTCCAGGCACATGTCTTCCCCCATCTCCAGTACTGCTCGTCAGTCTGGGGTGGTTCTCATAACTGCCGCCTGGACCGACTGCAAAAAGTCATTCATTTTGCAGCGCGACTGGTAGCTGGCCTCCGTCGGTACGACCATGTCACTCCCGCCCTCGGCGCGCTCGGCTGGCCCAGTATTAGGGACGTGATCGCGCGACGTGACGCAGGAAACGTGTATCGCGCTCTCTGCGACTCGTCTGCCCCTGACTCGTAGCGGACCATGTTTCGCCCGCGTAGCACTGTATCGGAGCGAGTGACACGCGCCACCGCCGCGGGCACGGCTGTGCTGGAGCTGCCCCGTTTCCGCCTGGCTGTCGCACGGCGGCTCTTCCCCTACAGGGCCGCCGTGTCCTGGAACGCGCTGCCACAGCATGTGACGGACTCTGCTTCCCGGCGGCAATTGCGGCAGCACTTCTCAAAATGATTTGAGTGCCGCGTATATACATTTTATTTCGTGTGTGTGTGCTGTGACTATCATGTATTGATTGGGCCGTAATAGCCACTTGTGGATAAGCCCTTAACAATAAATCAGTGATGTATGGTGTATTGCATCCAGTGCTCGCTTATTTGTCTCGCTTGCACTGTCGTATATAAAACACGCATAGTCCAGTTTGGAGCGAATTATGGACCGATAAAGCAGTAAAAGCGTACTACGATCTGCACCATATGAAGTCCGCGAGACGCATCTTAAAATGTTCAGGGCTTTAAAACATCTCTCCCGAAGCACTTTAAAATGTTCCTTATAAGTCAGCTTTCTGTCCAAAAAAATGCCCAGAAACCTCGCTACCGGCTGTGTTGGAATCGGCTGACTGTACAGTCGAATCCCTAGGTTGGGGTCAGGGCAACGGCGGCGACAAAAGTGCACAGCTACAGTTTTTGTTGTTGAGAAGCGAAGGCTGTTCTCCGTACTCCACCTCTCCAGGCGTGTGACAGCTAGCTGCAGCTGTCGAGACACTAAACAAGCGCTGGAAGCAGAGTACCATATCGCGAAGTCATCTACAAAAAGAGATCGCCCGACCGCCACCGGGAGTTTGTCTCCTATGTCATTAATCATGAGAGCAAACAACGCCACACTAAGTACCCCTCCCTGAGGAACTCCGTTCTCCTGTGCAAAACTGGTGGAAAAATGATTTCCCACACGGACTCGAAAGTGGCGGCGAGATACAAAGTGTTGTATAAAGCGGCCCATACGACCTCGGATGCCATAATTATACAGTTTTCTAAGAAGGACATGACGCAATACAGTGTCATAGGCTGCCTCTATATCAAAAAATATTGCTCCAAGGTGCTTCTTTTCGTTAAAACACGCACGCGCTTCCGTGTCTAAGGTTAAAATGTGGTCAACCGCGCTACGATTTTTCCTAAACCCACACTGAGCGTTTGTAAAAACGCTGTTATGTTCTAAAAACCAACTAAGACGTGCGTTCACCATCTTTTCCATCAGCTTACACAGGGATGAAGTAAGTGAGATGGGCCGATAGTGGAGAGGGTCAAGACCCGACTTACCACGTTTTAAAATGGGTATTACGGTGGCTTCTCGCCAAGCAACAGGGAAAGCGCCCGTCTCCCACAGCGAGTTGAACGTCGCTAGCAGCGCCTCATGGGCAGCTGCAGGGAGATGCCGAAGCATGTCGTTGTGGATGGAGTCAGGACCCTCCGCCACACTTCGCAGTGAATGTATGGCGGAGGTCAGTTCGGCCAAGGTAAAAGGCTCGTTGTAAACACTGTGCTGGGTAGTGGAGAAGTCCACAGCACCTGGTTCTTGTCGACCCCACCGTCGTGCGGACTGCCCCTCCGTGTGCCCGCCCCGACATCGCTCAGAGAGTGTTCGGCCTATCACGTCGGCGACCTCTACTGGATGAATGATATCCGAGTCGTTCACTCTAAGGATCGGCAGCGGGACAGGGCTGTGCCGGCCAGCAATGCGCTTGATGCGTGTCCACACTTGGGACGTTGGAGTAAAACGGTTTAAAGAATTAACATAAGTGCGCCATGAAACCGCCTTTGCCTCCTTTATAGTGCGCCGGGCAAAAGCCCTCGCTTTCTTAAAAGCGATAAGATTATCTGTAGTGCTCCTTCGGTCAAACCTCCTAAAAGCTCTCTTTCGAGCCCGGATTGCTTCTCCGCATTCCTTAGTCCACCAAGGAACTGGAGCGCGGCGGGGCTGACCTGATGTCCTTGGAATGCACCCGTCGGCGGAGTTTAAAAGCAAGGAGGTAAAATCCTCTGCTGACATGGGAGAGTTATCGGCTCTGGTTAAAATCAGTGTCTCCATTGACACTTGGAATTCTGCCCAGTCTGCCTTGTGTACGTTCCACCTCTGTGGTCGGCTGCCTAAAACTCGGCCATCCTGGTGCTGGAGCCAAACCGGGAGGTGGTCACTTCCCAGTGGGTCATCGTGCACAGACCAGGTAAAAAGATGAGCTAGCTGGGGGCTCACCAAGCTCAAGTCCAATGCAGAGGTCTGACCGGAGGGCACTGTAAAATGGGTCCGTGTTCCCGTGTTTAAAATACACAGAACCTCGTCGTTAATAAAATGCTCTAAAAGGCGGCCACGAGTGTTCGTGGCATTACAACCCCAGGCAGTATTATGGGCGTTAAAATCGCCCAGCAGTAAGATCGGTGGCGGCAGCTCAGCGACTAATCGTCTAAGTTCCTGCAGAGGAAGGTCGATGCCAGGGGGGAGGTACACCGAACATAGGGTTACCTCTCGACGGTGGAGGTTAATACGAGCGGCCACTGCCTGCAGCGTGGAACGCAGCGCGAGCTGTCGCGCAGGCACACTATGGTGAATCGCCAGCAGAACTCCACCATGTGCAACTGTTGTTACTGGTATGTCTTTACGGAAGACAGCATAGCCCTTCACCGTGCACTGCATATCGGGTGCCATTTTCGTCTCCTGGAGACAGATGGCCAGTGGATTCCGCCTGCGGATGACTGTCTGCAGGTCTTGAAAATTGGATCTTAGACCTCTACAGTTCCACTGAAGAATAAAATGCATGGGAATGGATTAAAAGTGCGCAAAAGCACGTTTAAAGAAGGAGCAGGCAAAGGCGCATACTAAAAGCCAGTTCACATGACGTAAAACCACTAAGAAAGTAAAAGGACACAGGCACCGAGGCAAACGCGCCTGGTAGAGTCCAACAGGACGGCAAAACACCCAAAAGGGCGGTAAAAAGTTCAAAAGAACTTAGAAATGATGATGATTGGGGCTTAAAGAGGCACATAGTGCAAATGACTAAAAATATTCCGCCGCATCCGGGAAGGAGCTGTCCCCGAACTGGATTCGGCCGTGACCCAGCCGCGACCTGCCATCAGCCGAGCTGGACCGTCCTCCGGTCGAGCCCGGCTGAAAACGCTGGCGGGTACGGGGGCTGCCACCCTCCGTTGGCGAACCCTTCCAGGGCAGAACACGCTTGCCGGGACGCTCCGGCGCGGCAGCTGCCGCCGCCCGCCCCGGCGAAGAAGGCGGGGACACCGGCGTCGGCCGCGCTCCTGACGCCGGCAACGGGGTCACCGGTGGCTGCTCTCCACTCGGGGACCCCGCGGGCCGCGGCGGTGGAGGGGCACGCGGCAGCTGCGGTGGTAGTGGTGGCGGGGGACCCATCGGAGACGGGCCCTCCGCAGAACGCACAGAGGAAGGGGACGGTCCTGCCGACCCACCAGGCGACGGGCCCACAGCCCCCGATGGAGTCGACTCACCGACCCCCACGGCTTCCGGAGAACGCTTGGCCTCGCGGGCTTTCTCGACGAGGCGAGCACGCCTGACATCGCGCGCCCGCTTTTCCTCCTGGTTGCGGCGCAAAGCCGCCATGACCGCAGTCTCCTTTACAGCAGGAGGGCGGCTGGGAGTCGCCGTCGCCGAACCAGAAGAGTGCCTGGGTGACGCAGGCTCGGTACGAGAGGGAGACCGTCGCTCGCTCGAGCGCCGATGCGATCGGGTGACTTTTGGTGAAATGCTATGTTAACGTTCCCCATTTTTCACCCGCCCCGGGTGAAAAATGGGGAAGGGTATACAGGTACATCTGAGGGTGCGTAAACGTTGGTTGGTGAATGCACGTGTCCGAAAAAGTGATATTTTGTGCAGAATTGTCACGCGGTGTTGTAAATATATTTCAGAGTGCAATCGGGATGGGCGATTGTCGGCAACGTATGGTCAAACACAAAGATTACTAAAATGGCAATATGACCTTTCTTATGTGGGTGTTGGTTGTAAATGCAACCTTAAAATTCGGCCAGTACAACTGCGCATATATTACAATGCTCTGTTCACACTCAGAATTGATATTTTTTCTACAATGCAAGAAAATGTGATTTTTCCCACTTTGTCACCCGAAATGATACCGACGTGACATTTCGTCTTCCCTTATCTACAGAGGCGCTCTCAGCGATTTCTGCTGGGTCGGCATCGTAAGGTAGTGACACCTTTCGGAAGATCGTACAACTGATAACCGGGGAATCTCAATTAGTCATGACAGTCTCAACCCTTCCGACTGCGACGGGGGCGGCTTCGGCGGCGGCGGCGGCGGCGGCAGCGGCGGCAACGGGCGGCGGCGGCGGCGGCGGGGCAGTGACGGCAGTGACGGCTGCCGCTGCCGCTGCCGCTGCCGCTGCCGCTGCCGCTGCTGACGGGGGAGGGGGATTGGGGGGGGGGGGTTGGATGGGGGGAAGTGGATAGCGAAGGCCGCCGGGGCAGTGACGGCGGCGGTCGGTCAGAACGTGACAGATAAGTCAGCCGAGGCAATCTGAGCCACGTGGGACCGGAAGAAGGCACGACGTAGTCCGGGTCCGGGATTACACACCACGACGAAGACGAGATAAGGCTGTTTATGTAAGCTGATTTAAGTTCCAAACAATCCGCAGTCATTTTCTGGCGTGGTATTGACTCAGGGAAATAAAATACATTTGTTTACAGTAAGGATTGTTCTTATCATTTTCAAATATTTGTAATGTCTCTGTAAGTAGTCGAAACGTAACTTCAATCTCTGCACGTTAATAGCATTCTTTAAAATAATACATGTGTTATTTTGTTTTTGGAAATGACACAAAATGACAATCCTGATAAAACAGCAGCCAGGTTCAATATGAATTATACAAATTAAATAACGTGAATATAGCAGTGAGGCAATGAAGAGAGATGAAACAATATTCAGATTTCCACTTCGATTCGGCAGCAAAAACAACCATTTATGTTATCAACGAGAGACGTAAAGTTTAATGATCGCCTTACCGACATGCAGGCATTTTAATAACCGCTTGTGATAATGCGGCGTATGGCCTATTAATGTCGGTATGTTGCCGGTAATGATGTATTCAGATTGGCAATACAGGTTGTATATATGCCGGCAAGTATGTCGGTAAATATGTCAAAGGCTACGTTAAATACCGGTGTTTGTTTTAATTCTGGAAGTGACTTTCGGTGTACAGGGTGCGGCATAAGTTCTGATACACTTTTGATGTGTTTGTGGTTCATCCAGATGGCGATTGATGATTGTAATGTTTGTGATTGATTGCGATGTTCGTGAAGTGATGTTTGTGATTCGGGCTAACCCTTATTGTTATCTTTGAACCATATGAGGAGGAGAAGCTCTGTAGGAGTAGGAGTCATCCACCATATGGCCATCAACAGTGTATCAGAACTTATGCCGCACCCGCAAGTTGCAGCTCTAGTATCAGAGGTGAATGAAAATGTACCATATATTATACCACGGATATATGGTCCCTCAACTGTGCCTTTGTTAATACACGGTGCTGACAATGCACCCCGTTTTAATTCACTCGGTGCGGTGGAGAGGTCTCGTTCAGTAATACACCTTGGATAAGTCAACGATAAACAATGCAAAATTAAGGTCTGGTATATGCTGAGCAATGCACCTAATCACTGATTTAAATGCACATCAAGCGCCTAGGCAGTCAATTGATAAGAATCTGTCTGTCTGCTTTTATTCCCCGTTACCACAAGTTCAGTAATGCACCCCTAGTACGACATAATCATGAGAGCTTAAACAAAGGCTTGTGCATGTTCAATAGGGTGTGTCCTTTCGACAACTTTTTTAACAGTTCAATTTCTTCCGCTGATCTTCCTTGTCCCTGTGTCCATGGAAGCCCATTGGCATGATTCGTTCTTCCGTGTATTGATAATTCGAGCGGCGAATGCCGAAACAATTTGCATGTATTCGGTGGCACCCGGCGTTGTAGTCTCTATCTTTGATGTAATGCATATCGTCACAGTAACACCAGCCTCGCGTGCGATCGTCGGCCCGTGGCGACCGACAATTGAAGCGAGCAATATTTGAGGTGAAGCCTACACGGCACATACTTGAACTTGTTAGGATCAACGTGCGCAACCTCGTTACTGTGCTTCCGTCACCATTTCAATTAACGTGTCGCTGACTCTTTCAACAAACGTGTGGCTTACAAATACAAATGGTACATATGTTATACACATGGGTGCAGGATCCGAGTCATTTTTATCAAATGCTTCGTATTCATCGTTAACATTACTTATGAGTAATTGCAAATACAATACAATTCAATACAATTATGGAAAACTAGGTTATGGTATGTAGATGTTGTTTGACTGGCTCATTCCACCAGTTGCATTGAAATACTCGTCTTTTGACGCGTCAAATATTTGTATTTTTGACAAACGCTAGTGGATAGAAAACGAATCCTTGCCGAAATGAGTTTACAATGTAGCAGTGAAGCAATAAAGAGAGAGAGGAAACGATATTCAGATTTCCACTTCGATTCGGCAGCAAAAACAACCATTTATGTTATCAACGAGAGACGTAAAGTTTAGTAATCGCCTTTCCGACATGCCTGCATTTTAATGACCGCTTGTAATAATGCGGCGTATGACCTTTTAATGTCGGTATGTTGCCGGTAATGATATATTCAGATTGGCAATACAGGTTGCATATATACCGGCAAGTAAGTCGGTAAATATGTCAAAGGCTACGTTAAATGCTGGTGTTTGTTTTAATTCTGGATGGTGACTGTCGGTGAAAATATTTTTTTTTTAAGGAGAAGTTGCAGCTCCCCGTTATCTAGTGGTGAATGAAAATGTGCCATATATTATACCACGGAAATATGGTCCCTCAAACGTGCCTTTGTTAATACACGGTGCTGAAAATGCACCCCGTTTTAATTCACTCGGTGCAGTGGAGAGGTCTTGTTCAGTAATACACCTTGGATAAGTCAACGATAAATAATGCAAAATTACGGTCTGGTATATGCTGAGCAATGCACCTAATCACTGATTTAAATGCACATCAAGCGCCTATGCAGTACATTGATAAGGATCTGTCTGCCCGGCTTTTATTCCCCGTTATCACAAGTTCAGTAATTCACCCCCAGTACGACATAATCGTGAGATCTTAAACCGAGGATTGCGCATGTTCAATACAAGTGATTACATTTGTCCATTGGTGACGTCATCAATTTCGACAATTACGAATGGGGTGATGCGCCACAATATCACCCATCTCATTAGCGTGTTTTAGCGTCGGTTGGAGTGTTAGCTGGGTGACTGGTTCTTGGTTTTTGAGATATGATTTGGTTTCTAGACTTAAAATCATGTCATCTTGCTATGCCAATGGTTGCAATAGCAATAGTATTAAGGATAATTGTAAAGGGTTGAAATTCTTCCGCATTCCTAACTCAAAACGCGATCAAGAGAGGAGACGGCTTTGGCAGGCGGCAGTACGAAGGAAGGGGGAACCTTACAAGGACGCCAAGATATGTTCTACACATTTGGTGTCTGGTACGTATGAAATAGTTGCCGTGTTGTCAGCCGCGCGCTTGTCACTGCCGTGTTGTCAGCCGCGCGCCCGTCACTGCCGTGTTGTCAGCCGCGCGCCCGTCACTGCCGTGTTGTCAGCCGCGCGCCCGTCAATGCCGTGTAGCCAGCCGCGCGCCTGTCACTGCCATGTTGTCAGCCGCGCGCCCTTCATTGCCCTGTTGTCAGCCGCGCGCCCGTCACTGCCGTGTTGTCAGCCGCGCGCTTGTCACTGCCGTGTTGTCAGCCGCGCGCCCGTCACTGCCGTGTTGTCAGCCGCGCCCCCGTCACTGCCGTGTTGTCAGCCGCGCGCCCGTCACTGCCGTGTTGTCAGCTGCGCGCCCGTCACTGCCGTGTTGTCAGCCGCGCGCCCGTCACTGCCGTGTTGTCAGCCGCGCGCTTGTCACTGACGTGTTGTCAGCCGCACGCCCGTCACTGCCGTGTTGTCAGCCGGGCGCCCGTCACTGCCGTGTTGTCAGCCGCGCCCGTCACTGCCATGTTGTCAGCCGCGCGCCCTTCATTGCCCTGTTGTCAGCCGCGCGCCCGTCACTGCCGTGTTGTAAGCCGCGCGCTTGTCACTGCCGTGTTGTCAGCCGCTCGCCCGTCACTGCCGTGTTGTCAGCCGCGCCCCCGTCACTGCCGTGTTGTCAGCCGCGCGCCCGTCACTGCCGTGTTGTCAGCCGCGCGCCCGTCAATGCCGAGTTGTCAGCCGCGCGCCATCATTGCCCTGTTGTCAGCCGCTTGCCCGTCACTGCCGTGTTGTCAGCCGCGCGCCCGTTACTGCCGTGTTGTCAGCGCGCCCGTCACTGCCGTGTTGTCAGCCGCACGCCTGTCACTGCCGTGTTGTCAGCCGCGCGCCCGTCACTGCCGTGTTGTTAGCCGCGCGCCCTTCATTGCCCTGTTGTCAGCGGCGCGCCCGTCACTGCCGGATTGTCAGCCGCGCGCCGTCATTGCCCTGTTGTCAGCCGCGCACCCGTCACTGCCGTGTTGTCAGCCGCGCGCCCGTCATTGCCCTGTTGTCAGAGGCGCACCCGTCACTGCCGTGTTGTCAGCCGCGCGCCCGTCATTGCCCTGTTGTCAGCGGCGCGCCCGTCACTGCTGTGTTGTCAGCCGCACGCCCGTCACTGCCGTGTTGTCAGCCGCGCGCCCGTCACTGCCGTGTTGTCAGCCGCGCGCCCGTCACTGCCGTGTTGTCAGCCGCGTCACTGCCGTGTTACGTGTTGACACACGTAATCAAATGGAAGGACGCTTCCCGCCCCCGCTTTCAACCACCCCAGCAAGACGGGCAGACGAAAATGAGCACCACTTTTCTACTTCATGACGTCAGCGGTAATCACTTCTATAGGGTGTGTTCTTTCCACAACTTTTTTATCAGTTCAAATTCTTCCGCTGATTTTCCTTGTCCCTGTGTCCATGGAAGCCCATTGGCATGATTCGTTCTTCCCTGCATTGAGAATTCGAGCGGCGAATGCGGAAAAACTTACATTTATCCGTGGCACCCGGCGTTGCAGTCTCCGTGTTGGATGTAATGCATATGGTCACACTAACACCAGCCTCGCGAGCGATCGTCGGCCCGTGGCGGCCGACAATTGAAACGAGCAATATTTGAGGTGAAGCCTACAAGGCACATACTTGAACTTGTTATGATCAACGTGCGACAACCTCGTTACTGTGCTTCCGTCACCAATTAAATGCACGTGGTAATAACACTTTATGCTTTTAATCTGAACGCATTTATTGACCGATGTATTGTGGTGTGGCTGTCGCGCCGCCAAGGACACGACGATGCTCAGAGCGGAAGGACAGAGCAATGTTCAGAGCGGGAAGACACGGCGAAGCTCAGCGGGAGGACACGGCAATGTTCAGAGCGTTAAGACACAGCGAAGCTCAGAGCGGAAGGACACGGCGATGTTCCGAGCGGGAGGACACGGCGAAGTTCAGAGCGGGAGGACAATGCAATGTTCAGAGCGGGAGCACACGGCGAAGATCAGAGCGGGAGGACACGTCGATGGTCTTATCGGGAGGACACGGCCATTCTTCCGCTGATTTTCTTTGTCCCTGTGTCCATGGAAGTCCATTGGCATGATTCGTTCTTCCCTGTATTGATAATTCGAGCGGCGAATGCGGAAAAACTTGCATTTATCCGTGGCACCCGGCGTTGCAGTCTCCGTACTGGATGTAATGCATATGGTCACACTAACACCAGCCTCGCGAGCGATCGTCGGCTCGTGGCGACCGACGATTGAAACGAGCAATATTTGAGGTGAAGGCTACAAGGCACATACTTGAACTTGTTATGATCAACGTGCGACAACCTCGTTACTGTGCTTCCGTCACCATTCCAATGCACGTGGTAATAACGCTTTATGCTTTTAATCTGAACGCATTTATTGACCGATGTATTGTGGTGTGGCTGTCGCGCCGCCAAGGACACGACGATGCTCAGTGCGGGAGGACACAGCAATGTTCAGAGCCCATAGGTCGGCCAGCCTGTCACAAGAAAACGGTAAGAGCTATTAACATACGGTACTCACCAGTCGATAGGAAATTGAATTGGCTTAGTGTACGTAGTAAACGGTAAGTAAATACACATTTTAAGTGTTCTTAAACTAAGTTCAATCTTGACTAAGTTTGCGCCACCTGGCGGCCAAAACCAGAACTCTGGGGCTTATTTTATTTCGACGTCCGGCTAGCCCGTTGTCTTGGGAACCCAAAAATGTATATGTCACTTCCCTTAGCTTTGTTATAAATGCATCAAAAAGCCATTTAAGTACACCCATGTGAACCTAAGTAAGCCTACTAAGCATCCCAGGGTCTGTCCTTAACAGGACTTAGCTGACAGCCTGTCACAAGAAAACGGTAAGAGCTATTAAGATGCAGTTCTCACCAGTCGATGGGAAATTGAATTGGCTTAGTGTGTACAGTAAACGGTAACAAAATACCCCTTTTAAGTGTTCTTAAACTAAGTTCAATCTTGACTAAGATTGCGGCTGGCTTAGAGGAGCTTTGAGCTGACGTGGGCGCCTCCAGGAGCTCTTTGGGGGAGCTCAGGTGAGCTTAGACTCAGGTGAGAGCTTTCTAGAGAGCTCAGGTGAGCCTGGATCACACGTAGGAAAAATCAGGAGCTCTCTAGAGCAGGCTAGAGCTGTGTTAAGCAGCCAGAAGCACTCTAGGAGGGTCGGACGGGCTTTTGGCTGACGTGGGCGCCTCCATGAGCTCTTTGGGGGAGCTCAGGTGAGCTTAGACTCAGGTGAAAGCTTTCTAGAGAGCTTAGGTGAGCCTGGAGCACGCGTAGGAAAAATCAGGAGCACTCTAGAGCAGGCTAGAGCTGTCTAGAGCAGCCAGAAGCACTCTAGGAGGGTCGGACGAGCTTTTGGCTGACGTGGGCGAGGTACTGATTAACTGTTTTATCACACATGAAAGACACATACACTACACAGACACATATACAAATGGCACACAAACACTAAACATACACATATACAAATGACACACATACACTACACATACATATATACACATCACACACACACACACACACACACACACACACACACACACACACACACGCATAAACGGCCGCATCCAGGCCTCAGAAGCATGCGGCGGCATCGGTAACGGCGGAGGCGGTGGCGGCGGCATCAGCTGGCGGGTATATGGAGACTCGTTGGACGATGCTGACCTACCCCTACCGAAGGCTGGGTATATGGAGATGGTGACCATGTGCATGAACTTTGGATGTCTTTCATTCAATGGCGAATAATATCTGCAGAAGAGTAGCCTTGCTATGGGACCTCATCTCAGTCCTGTGGCGGCATGTCTCTTTATGGAGACATTGGAAGAGTCATATTTTTGTTCTTCAAAGTTATCGGCAGGGACTCACACTGGGTAAGATATGTTGATGATGTCCTAGTTGTTGTTCCTAAGAACACGGATTTTGACGAAAAGTTGATGCAGTTAAATAATGTGAATGAAAGGGTACAGTTTACGATTTAAATGGAAGAGAACGGACAAATAGTTTGTAAAGATACTTGTATCATCGAGACGGAAACTGGTTTTAAATTTAAAGTACATAGAAAAACTGCCAACAAAGAGGATTATGTCCATTTGTACTCTGGTAATAGCCAACGAGTGAAGAGCGGGATAGTGATCGGCTTCTTTTTAATAGCTTTTCGAATCTGCGATCATGAATACCTAGACGATGAAATTGAACATATCTACGAAGCCTTCATGAAGTTCAACGGCGCAGGTCGACAGAGAGACGACTGACCGCCGGCCGCCTCTACGATTGAATCCCAAAACATAAATACAAAACATTTAGTTACTGTTGATTCCAATAGATGGATTAAGTGGTGTTTGAGTCAGTGCCTTGATATTCACGATTGATAATAGAGCTGCAACTTCTTCTTAAAACAATATATTTTCCTACACCGACAGACACTGCCAGAATTACAACAAACACCGGCATTGACTGTACCTTGGGCATATTTACCGGCATATATGCAACTTATATTGCCAATCTGATCCATCATTACCTGCAACATACCGATATGTATAGGTCATACGCCGCATGATTTCAAGCGGTAATTAACATGCCGGCATGTCGGTACGGCGGTAATTCAACTCTACATTTCCCATTGGTAACAACAATGGTTGTTTTTGCCGACGAATCGAAGTGGAAATCCGCAGTTTTTCATTTCTCTTCATTGCCTCACTGTATTATATTGTACTGTATTTACTATGCGGCACATTCTATTATCTGATGCACTTTACGGTGGCAAAATACACGTTTGGCTATTACTGTGCTAAGTCGTACATATACTAAGTCGGCTAAGTCGTACATATACATAAGGGCAGGTTGGGCAAAACAGACACTCATACACTATCCCAGGCACACCACATGACAGACATACACTACAAACGCGCTCTCATGTCCCGCCAACTGGCAGACACTCCCTTTTCACAGTTTTTGCAAAGCGTGCTCGGTTCAGCGCTCCGACATCAGCTGGCAGGATATTATAGTCAGCCGCAGCGCGATACAAAAACTGCCGCTTGCCACTGTTTTGTCGCACCGGTCACAAACGGATGTCGTTGAACTGACGTGTGTCCCTGCCGGTCGTAGCAATGCTTTGAGTTAGGCTGTTCGCTAATGGCACGGTCTGTTCTTCTGGGTCTTCTGTAGCCGGGTCCGGCACGCGCGACGGCATTTATGACTCACAACGAAACCTACACCACACGACCCATTCCAACCAAAAGTTTATTATGATTATCTAGAGCCGTGCAGACGGTACAAATGTGTTTGTCTCGTCAAGATGAACCGACTGATAGGCAACATGACCAACTGGCTGGGTCAATAAGTGACATTGACCTGAGGTCAAATATTTATATCGCAATATTCAAACGCCTTTAGCTCAAAAAGTATTAAAGATATAGCAAATCTGGAAACGGATCCGTGATCAGGACGTCCTTACAATCCTTACGATTGATGATACGATTATAATATAATATATTTGCCTTCCCTCAACGACCTTTATGAATAGATATGTGCCTACGTATTAATGCAACTTGCATGATAAAATATTTATTTCTTATCACATTGATCAGCCATAACGTTTGTTGTTTCTGATGAACTTCTGCACTGATGAAGCCACAGCCAAACCAGCAGCATTTGCCAAAGTACGATCATGCAATATTACTGCCAGTTTGTCATTTATGCTCAATTTGGTATAGCTTGCAATCAAGTTTTGCAACCGTGTCTCTAGTTTTTTTTTTCTTGGGACAATGTGCTGAGGGCAAGCAAAGAATTTGATAAAGAAAGAAACTCGTAAACGTTAAATCTATCGCAAAGTGTTTCTATTTATTTATTTATTTCGCGAATCTCAACAGCATCCAACAGCGTTGGCTTTTAAGCTGTTGCGTCAGGTACAAACATATACACGATGCACACGATACAATCATAAGTTGAATGCCTAAAATTTAAACACTAAAATACAGAAATAAACAGATAGACATACAGCGACAAACCCTTGTGGTAAAAACATGTAAATTAATCATAGTACCTACAGTACGCCGAGATCATTGTTTACATCAAGCCCAGCTCCCATCTAACCTAAATATACACTGATTTAATATGTTTTCTGAACGAAGCTTTGGTGACACACCTTTTCACAGTCATGGGGAGCGCCTCCCATTGTGTCCACTGCCCTCGTTGGAAACATCGCTTTCGTCACGCTCAGTCTGCACCGGGTATTTTGTAGTCTGCCGTGTGATGTTGCTCGTGTGCTGCGAGTGCTGATGTCAGACCTGAACCGTATGTGCCTTTTTGGACCCTCCGGTGCATCAGGATGGTTCAGGAGCTGATACATGCACATGCTGTCTCTGTATTTTGTCAGCGTCTCGAAATCCATCCATCCCAATTTTTTGCGATGTTCACTTATACGGTCCGACTTTTTATTTCTGTAGACTATTCTCACGGCAAAATTGATAACCTTTTGAATACGGTTTCGCTGATTTTGTGTGGGCGGCACCCAGGCTGGGAGACAATATGCTATCCTAGAGAAGACCATAGACTCTATCAGACATATGACGGTTCTCTTTGTCAGCATACCACGGATCTTTGAGATGGTGATAAGCGTACTTTAGCAGCGTTGCACCACTCTACTTATATGTTTCTGCATGTTCAACGTCCCATCTAGCTGAACGCCAAGTACTCTCATATCCGAGACTGGTTTGACCTGAACATCGCCGAAGAACCTAAACAAGTCAGGAAGCTTTTTGAGGATTGCGGGAGTGCTAAACAACACTATTTCTGTCTTTGAAGGGTTTACCTTCAATCCGTTCGATGTGAACCACTTTGATAGGGCTCTCAGGTCGTTCTCTACTCTGGTCTGGAGTTCGATGAGACCGGCAGGCGTGGGTGGGGCACTATGAATGATCTGAGTGTCGTCTGCATAAAATACGATGGAGGCATGAGATGACAGATGACATGTAATGTCGTTCATGAACAGTGTGAACATCACTGGGCCGAGGTTGCTGCCTTGGACTACCCCCTGATATATTTTCAGAGCCGCACTGGATCACACTGACTGTGTTCTACCGGTAAAATAGTCTTGAAATCAGTGTTTTGATATCGCGTACCAATTTAGCTTTGACAGAAGCATATGACGGTTGATAGAATCGAAAGCTTTGCACAGGTCACATGACGTCACACAAGTTAATAGCCCTGCATCTCTGTTCCTGGTGATGATGGAGATCAGATCGAGGAGGTTTCGTCACGTTATATCTTGTCGAAGCGAACATATCGAAATAAATATTCACTGAAGCATCTACGCACTGAAGCATTTCAAATATACATCACAAATATACAAGCGTTTGTTTTGGAATCGAAGATTCAGCATAGTCGGCAAATACGGCCGTCCGCAGCTCTGTCACCGCGGACGGCCCGTGCGCCGGTCCAGCATGTCCCATGCCGCCGCCGCCGCTGCGTTTAACCTTGGCTTGCAATGGCGGAGTAAGGCCGCTGAATTTTGGGAGATGTGTATAGTATTTTGATGTTGATTCTGAGCATGCAACATGATTAAATGTTATGTTAAAACATGTTAAGGAATTGGTAGGAAGTGTCCCCCCCCCCTTCCAAAAGCTAGCTACGCCCATGGACACACTGCCGCTGACGCAGACTGAGACCGGCCCGGCCGCCAGACGGTGGGGAAACGGATGGGGGAGGGTGTGAGCCGTCCGGCTCGAATGAGGCGACGGGGAGTGAGTGGACATGAGGAGGTCTCTTGTCGAGCGCTGGGTGGATGAGAGGTGCCGCTCGGTCTTCCCTGGGCGGCGGGCAACACACAGTGATATAATCTTAGTCGTACAGTAATAGCGTTATAAGCTTTTACTCTGCGACAACCGAATTTGACACATTCCAAGGGCGTGATGGGACAGACAAGTTACTGAAACTTCAGGTGGTTCATGCATGTAGTAGTAGACTGACGCTGCCTTGAGTAATAACATTTTAAGTATGTGTAAATAAATATATCGTTCGAGCTTGTAAATACTGTGATTCAAACCTCAAACGGCGGTGCCTTCGCCGGCTGGAACGTGGTCAGCACTTGAAGGATCAAATGATCCCCAAAGACCAATATTTCCGAATTTATGTTCAAATAGATACATTACTATTGTGGCCCGCTTGCTGCCGCAATGCGAGGGTAACCAAGTACGATTGGGCATAGTTTAGGTGATTATGCCTCTCCTGTTCTCGTCCTTTTTCCCTGTTCCGTTCCCATCCAGGTGACGGCCCGTACCGTTCCCATGGCCCGCTCCCGTGGCCCACCACTATGGCTCGTTCCTGTGGCTCGCTCCCGTGGCAAGCTCATTGGATTCGTTCCTGTTGCCCGCTCCCTCGGCCTGCTCCCATGGCCCGCTCCCTGGGCCTGTTCCCGTGGCCCCCTCTCGTGGCCCACTCCTGTGTCCCGCTTCCTTTGGCCGCTCCCGTGTCCCGCTCCCGTGGCATGCTCCCTGGACCGCTCCCGTGGTCCGCTCCTGTGGCTCGTTCCCATGACCTGCTCCTCAGCTCCAGTAACACACTCCTGGTACGTTCCCTTCTCGTTAAGTTATTTTCCAGTTCCCTCAAGTAATATTTTGCTCTCGTCTTGTTCTGTTCCCGTTCGTTCCCGGCTCAGAATCCTACTCCGCTTAACCCAATGCGATACATGAAGTCATTGCCAAACAAAAATGATTTACATATTCTTCAACTTCACTTATTTTGACTGTTAAAGTGGCCCACTCCTGTGGCCCGCTCCCGTGGCCCGTTCCCGTGGCCCGCTCCCGTGGCCCGATCCCGTAGCCCGCTCCCGTGGCCCCCATCCGTGACCTGCTCCTCAGTAACCCACTACCGTCACGATACCTTCTTTAACGTTGTTTTCAAGTTCCCTCAAGTAGCCGTCTTGATCTCGTCTTGTGCCGTTCCCGCTCGTTACCGGCATAAAATCCTGTTTCGCTTAGCCCAATTCGATACATTATGTTAATAAAGTAATCCTCGATATTTTCTTCAAATTCACTTAGGTTGATTGGTAAAGCGCTTTTACATCGATTCACACTGCATTTATGTCAGCACCTGTGCTACATTATTATAAATATCCGCTTGTCTCAATCCTTTTACGCGTTCTCAAACTTTGTGGCTTTGTAAGACACAACCGCACAACAGTGACAATTAAATTTGCCCGTCGCTCACATGATATTAGTAGTTACACAACAGACAAATAATAAATGGAACACATGTTATGCTGAAGCACTGCGTTGCCGTCAGATGCCGACAAATCATGTAGAAGTCTTTTTCGTGCTATATAACAAATTTCACGTGCCCAAACACCCGAGTGATTTTTCACATGAAGTTACCGCAATCGTGAATCTGCCTATCGGTGGTCCATTCTGATCGCAGCATGCTTTTTAATTGAAGTTTACTTAAATCTCTTCTGGGTGGATATCGAAAGCATTGCCGACGCAAATTATACCGACGAAAATAGACATTACAGCGTTTTATTATGGTTGAATTAAAACGATCTTACCTGTTATTATGCACACATTTTGGCTGGATATTAGTCAGAAATGATTGCGCTTTACATCTGTGTGATTTGTATTG
The DNA here is from genome assembly GCA_036785665.1 of Chirona hameri. NCBI lineage: Eukaryota > Metazoa > Arthropoda > Thecostraca > Balanomorpha > Balanidae > Chirona > Chirona hameri. The sequence goes on from JAXIVJ010000592.1 coordinate 90,779, forward strand.
TTAAGCAGCCCCGGGTTTGGACGCCACTGTGGTGTAAGTGAAAATCTGTTGGAAATTTGTCATTTTCTATATTCCGAGACGATTTCAGCTATCAAATATTTGAAATAAAGCTTTCGTTTCAGATGCATCGTAAAGCCGGTACATTCTTCTGGAAAATTACATTTGTCTCATCTCTGTACGTCACATATTCTCTGAACACCGACTACAATCGTGAAAAACGTCAAAGAAACACAAAAACCCATTGCAAGTGCCATCACCATTGCACGCGCAGCACCGACCCACTTTGCATACGCCAGCCCGTTCATTTCTCTGCACATCTGTGTTTGTCCCATGTCGATCGGACCCTCAGTGGCCGAGCTATCGCCCCGGGATTACACCGGTGTTGTGCTAATTTTCGCATTTTTCACACATGTCGCTCCTCGTTTTTAACATGTAAACCCTATGAAGCAAATTGGCACTTTTTCAGCTCGTGCCACGCGCTCAGTATGCACCCTACCGCGCCCGTTCTTCGACCATACACGTCGTCCATCCGTGTGCTACACAATGCGAAAATTTCACCCGGCTACTCGCGGCCGTTCGGGCTGCAGAGCATGGCAAAAGACGCCATGTCGGGACCACGGCCACAAACAAACAAACAGACGCACCCTCCTCAAATAGTAATATAGATAATTCGAGAACACAATTCACATATCTCACATCTTAATGTCAATTTAAATGCTAATTCTATTGAGGTATTTTAACGCCAAACTTCAAAAGAGTACAAAGCATAGTTGAAATGACGATTTGCATTATCATGCATTGCAATTACTGTGATTGTGAAAATTGGAAAGTCCGTTGTAATCACGCTACATTGTTATGAGCGCAATTAGGCTTTGTATGTGTACGCGCCAAAAATCAACGAATACCATCATCATGCAATATATTGTTTTGCTATCGTGTACAAATTGTCTTCCCATCTATGCCAAACAAGGACCAATGTTCGTAATCATATCTAACTTTGCTTAATTATGTAAACCAAAACAAACGTAGATAATTGTGGTCTCCCCAAATTGTACGAATTGTATTTTCAACGTCAGTCGGGGTAGCCGGCCCGTCCTGCCGCCAGCTGAGGTTCTACCTCCCCTCCCTTCCCCTGAATGCGACATATCATCCCAAAAACAAAAACAAATACAAATAATTAAAGGCAATGCAGTACAGATAGTGTGCACTTGCAAGCGGCTCGAGAGCCGCTGAAGTCGGATTCAGAGTTGATATTTTTGCAGGAGGGAGCCAGATTCGAACTTCAGTCGATTTAATCTTGCCGGCTCTGCAGCGCTAGAGTTATCACTTGACATCGAAGACGATAGCAAATAAGAGTTTTGGCAAGTTTATCACATTCTGTATAAGACTACAATAGTTTTTCCTTCAACAAAACATTGACGACACTGCAACAATGGATGGAAAATAAATACAGACATGTAGTAAACCGACATACAACTGAGAGGAGAACTGAACTACCGCAGGTCTTCAAACATAGCATGCTACGATAGATAACTCAAAATGAGGTTTATGCAAATATTTCGATACAAAGTATCATGTTCACTGCACAGATGCAAAGATAACACACTAAAAAAATCGTCAGGTACAAACATGTGTGTTATCTTTGCATCTGTGCAGTGAACATGATACTTTGTATCGAAATATTTGCATAAACATCATTTTGAGTTATCTATCGTTAATATACATCTGTCATGAATCAGTTACAATAGCATGCTACCTAATACTTGTTGGCCGGCATATACATATAGGTATAAACTAACCCAACAGCTGCGGCAATTTAACGGTATATGATCATGTACACCCCGTGATTACCAGCAACAATTAGGTACAAACTAACGGCTTGACAGTAACCATGTCCATTGTTTTCCAAATTTTAGAAACAATCAGCGTTAGTTGTTATTTTCCCTTTCCGTACTTGTGGAAGGTTTATTGTGAGTGTTTTCTGGGACGGTTTTACCGCGTTCAAAAAACTTAGCGACCGGTTTGTTGTAAATCGCATGATCGGTTAGGAATAAGAGATTCTGATTTAAGTATTTGAATACGAACCATTGAACTTGTACAACTATTGTTTTCGAAACTCCAACAGTCCTAGCAAGTGCTTTACTGAACGAGAAGTATCCATTGTACCGATTGAATGTAAACGTTAAGCATTGTCATCACCGTTTACGGGCAAAGCTGGTTTGACGGACCCTCAATCGTGAATCCGCCAATCGGTGGTGCATTCGGATCGCATTATGCTTTTTAATTGAAGTTTACTTAAGTCTCTTCTTGGTGAATCTCGAAAGCATAGCCGATGCAAATTATACCGACCAAAATAGACATTACAGCGTTTTACTCAAGCTTAAACTAATACGATGGATACATTTTAGGTGGATATTGGTCAGAAACGATTGCGCTTTACATATGTGTAATTTATATCGCTTAGCAGCCCCGGGTTTGGACGGTACTGTCGTGTAACCGAGAATATGTTGGAAATTTGTCATTTTGTATATTCCAAGCCGATTTGGGTAGCTATATTACATGTTCCATTCCATAATATATATTCCAAGAGTTTCAGCCGCGCCCTGAAACTTGAACTCTTAGCCGCCGCGGCTACAGGGTCCTTAAATGATTTAAGAAAAAAACGCCTGTTATCCACTCAATCTCAGCTGCCTTCAAGGCGGCACGCCGCAGACCAGCCCTCCGCCGCCCGGCCGCCCGTCATCTGAGACCGAGCAATCGCGCGTGCCGGGTCCGGCACGCGCGACGGCATTTATGACTCACAACGAAACCTACACCACACGACCCATTCCAACAAAAAGTTGTATATGATTAGCTAGAGCCGTGCAAACGGTACAAATGTGTTTGTCTCGTCAAGACAAACCGACTGATAGGCAGCATGACCTACTGGGTGGGTCAATACGTGGCATTGACCTTAGGTCAAATATTTATATCGCAATATTCAAACGCTTTTAACTCAAAAAGTATTACAGACAGAGCAAATCCGGAAACGGATCCGTGATCAGCGCGTCAAAATATATCATATTATTTTGTTGGAAGGGTGAATTACTTGTAATTGAAATATTTACAAGGTAAACATTGTTAAATATACGTTGTTTAGAGTTTGTAGGAACTCTATCAGCCAAATGGTAGCACAACCATATATAGGCGTAACCGCCTCTCTGAAGCGCATTTCTTGAGCTCTAGCAATTGGGTGCTGCTGCTGCTGCTGCCGGACCGGCTGTGACCGGGGTATCGGTGACGCTGCCGGGTCCGCCCCCGGGAAGGAGACCTGGCCCCACGGATGGCACGTTGCCGGGCTTGTCCCCGTTCCGCCGGGAGAGGGGCCGGCGACATCGGCCGGCGAGGTCGGATGGCCGGTAGCGGGCTCAAGCCTGGCCCTGCCAGCCGGGGTTTTCAACTCCTTGAGCCCGCTGTTGCTGTTCTCTATACCGGGCCATCCAGCGGCTTCCAGCACGGGGGTGAGTGCCTCCTATCCCTATCCATACATGTCAACAGTTGAATATATACAGAACAATTGTAACAACAATAATGTAACTGTGGCATGGCTTTAAAGATGTAGAAAATGAAACCCGACATAAGGGCGAGATGTATGGGAGAGATGGGAGAATTGTGTGAGCTGCCCAGCTCAGCTGATGTGGCGGAGGAGGGGGACATGGGGAGGGACCGCCAGGGTGACAGACTGTCACTCTCTGTTATTGTCACTCTGTCAGACTGTCACTGACAGTCCCAGGATCAAAGCAGCCGCGCCGCCTCGGGACAGGGAAAGCAATAGACCTCGGCTCCAATTAACGATCCCGCCGGCCGCCTCGGTCCGGCCGGCCGCCCGCCGCGGTTCCATTGATCTGCGTAAACACGACAGTACCGGCCAGACGGCGCGCCGTCCGCTGCTGTCGCGCTTATCAGTACAAAGCATGGCACTGCGGCGTTTTCTTTGGCGAATAAATAATCGATAACGTTTTCGTAAGTGTCACCAATCGATAGCCTGTTTTCGACTTGCTATATCTCAATAGTTTGGTATCTATATGAGCATATTACATCAGCGTTTAAAGCACAACAGGTGGTGTGAATTTTGACAGGTGTTGAACTCGAGTTAGGTAAAACAAAAATAGTCACTTTCGACATCGTGAAGTCAAATTTTCGTGAAGTACGCATACTTTTTACTCTGTAGTTTCATTTTAAGAAACACTTTTATGTCATTAACTTTGTCAATACTTTAATCGCATTGCGTTGTCGTTAACGACTTGAGGGACTACTTGACCTAATTGACGAAGTACAATATATGTTGCTGGTAGCAAGACGGCAGCTAGGTTCAACTGGCTAGGTGGACACTGGCCGACTACTTTGTGTACAACTTTCTGGAATGTCGTAGTTATCGATCAGTCAGGTGTGTTGGGTTTCTAAAATAGCAAAGGAACCAAAATCAACCTAACTTGACCTAACTCGAGTTAGGTAAAACAAAAATAGTCACTTTCAACATCGTGAAGTGAAATTTCCGTGAAGTACGCATACTTTTTACTCTGTAGTTTCATTTTAAGACACGCATTTATGTCTTTAACTTTGTCAAAATTGATCAGATCTTCGATTGAAAATTATAAAACTCTGACTTGAACATACCATGACAGGGTTAATTATAATTATGTATTTTACTGTGTCTAATTGTTAATGCTGGATTCTAGTTGGTAATGATGTCATCCTCCTGTTCCCGGCTAAATATGTAGTATGGCGTAAACAAAACTGATAATTATATCACTCATGCCAAAGTGTAGTGACGTCCCCGCCGCCGGCTGCAGTCCGCTGACGTGGGAACAGCGTAAAGGCAAGCTGACTGCCCTAGCTATCGGCGCAGGGCGGATCGTATGACACGTCTCGACCTGCTACGCGGTGAACTAGCGGCTGCAATGGCTTGTTATTTTCAAATAATGTTTCGCCGGTCATGCCATCGTGTGCAATTTGACAAGTACAGCTGTGACACTTTTCGAAATACGATGAGTTGATGTCCTATACTCAGATGCGCGGCAGTCGTATTTTCGCTATAAATTGATCTCATTACTTTGAGCCGTGTCAACGTCCAACGGCTACCTGGAAATCGTTGTAATTTATTCAGCATGTTGAACACGTCATGACAGAGGATTGTGGTAAATAGCGCATTCACAGAATGCAAACTTCTCTTATAACCAGTATTCAAGTACGTCATACCGCGGCGTATGCATTTTGCTATTTTAATCGCCGAAGTGCCGGATTTTCATATTTCAAAGGCAATAAGTCGGTCATTTTCGGTCGTGTGTGCAATCTGGCCTTCGTTGAACGAAACACTTAAGTACAGCGATCAGTTGTAACAAGTCCTTATTTACCGTTTTAAGATTATGCGTCGATACTCAGAGCAACGTCACTTATAAACCAAGAAATAAAATTACTTGTAATTATACAACAATGTTCCCCTGGACATGTGATAAACGTGTGTGCAATCTCGCTATCGTTGAATGAAAGACTTAAGTTAGGTTAACCATAATGGCCCTTTTCAGTGTCACTTGAACCAGTGCCCATTTCAGTGTTTGGTCCCCCGCGGCACGGGCCGTAGCTCCGAAACGTTTAGATTAGATTAGAAGAGGTTTTGGCATCTAATAGATCTTGAATAGATCTATCTTTTGGTTTGGTACCGAAAAGTGTAGCACTTATATTTTTTTAGATACAGACTTGTGAATATGGCGTTTTTTCTCCATTTTTTGAAAACCATTGTTTGAAATGGCCCTTTTCAGTGTCAAGAATGGGATTGGCTTTTAAAGTAGCCCTTTTCAGTTTCTAAAAATGGAAAAGCCCATTTCAGTGTGGGCCTTTTTAAGACCTTTCTTAAGTTAGATTAACCCTCTAAAGGTGTCATTTGATAGAGTTTCTCGCTTGGGTAAAGTTATAACAACTAGAGGTGCGTAGAGTACTCTAGAGTGGTTATATTTTTTTTTAGAGTTCTAAAAAACCTTTCGACGGACAGAAACAACAAAAATACTTTTAGGTGGAGGTTTCGAATCTCTACACGATGTTTGCATTCTTTTTTTTTACAAAAAAATATTTTGACCCCCAAAAAAATAAAAAATAAAAATTATTATGTTTTTTTAAACAAAGTCCAAAAATCGATAGAACAGGCACTGGCAAACTCGTTGATATTTTTTTTTACTTGTATCTTTTTATTTGTGGACGTTAGCCATTTTAGCACCCACCAGGTGGGTTCATCGTTCAGTTAGTGAAGTTCGAACACTTGTGACTCAAAAAATAAAATTTATAGAGCTAAACCGTTTTCATTTTCTAGTAGCACTTATGCAAATCTTAAAGATAGTGTTATCATTTATTTTTTAAACATTTAACTTAAAGTTAAACAACAAAAATAAAATTACATTTTTCTTTTCTTTTTTTAGAAGAGAAAAAAAAATGATAAAAAATTGTGTCTTATATATTCGTGACCGCTATCAGACGTTGCATTATAAGGTTTTCAAAAATACCATTTATACTTAATATTTCTCAAGTTATTGTCAAAAAACAGATTAAATTGACATTCAAAAAATCTCGAGTAAATTTTGTCGAAAAAGAAAGATTAAAGGGTCTCCTTACCTGTAAAATGACGCCCCGTTCATGCCGAATCTGAAAATAATTTTTGTTTTCAGATTGGTCCAATATTAAACAAAATATGAGCATATAACCTGAACAATGTTTAAGAAATGACTTGTGAAGTTCCTAAAATGGTAACCGTGATTACTCAAAAAACAAAAAAGCTACAGGAGAATGTAATTTTTTTTTCTTGTTTAGCTCGCTGAGTTGTACAGGAAAAACATTTCAAAACCCAAAAAATAAAATATATTTCAAAAGTTTGACGGATATACAATTGTAAACATTTGGAGCTTAATAAGTTAAAAACTTACTATCCAATTTCAAATTCGAAAACATATTTGGAGTTCTTATCTAATTTGACATTTGATTCATATTTTTTTTCTTGAAAATATTCCAAAACAAATTATTTTTCTTGGGGGGGAAAAATTGGTTTTAAATTTATAACTTTTTTGTTTTTCCACTTTTTTCCTTTTTGAATACAGAATCAAATCTGCCATGAAATTCCGCTTCTTATGAGTTATAACACGTTGCTGTACTTTATTTTCGAATTTCGTGTTTTTGCCCCGACAAAATGTGTTCAGCCTATAACTTTTTTGAAAAAATTTCTACAAGAAAAAACAAGGTGTTGAAATTGTTTGATTTTAGATTATCTACCATATTTTTTGAAATCCAAAAAAAACAAAAAAAAAAACGAAAAAAGTTATACAACCCCAAACAACGTTTTTTTGTTAGTGCCAAAAATGAAAAATATAGGTAATTCTAAGGTGTTCTATCGAAACAAATCCTTACATAACGATTTTCGTCTTTGATTTATCGACTTGTTAAAATTTTGGTAACACGTCAATTTGAAAATGGGATCCTTCCTATCTCAAGAACTTCTCAACTGATTTTTGATTTCTCTAATGTTATAAGTGCAACGTCAAACGGGCTTTCTTTTCACTTTGTAACATAATCCTCAAAAATGTATATGAGAAGATTTAAAAATCAAAAACTGCACTTTTTTCTTAAATTTCAAAGTTTCGAAATTTAAAAATAAAAATAAAAAAATATCGTAATAGCTAATCGATGCAACATATCATCTTGCATCTTTTGGCTATCTCGGATTTTCCAAATATTTTGCAAGAACAAAGTTACGTTAGTTTGAAATGTACCCAAAAAACAAAAAAGTCGACAGTGGCGCCACCTGTAATGATGTATTCTTCACCTTCAATGCAACCACCGGCAGGAACCAAACAGTACGACAGGGCCCGTTCAGCGCCGCCCCACAAACCAGACTACCCCGGCTCTCACGGCTCCCTCCGATCTCACTTCGTCCCCCGCCCGACATATGACTTATAACAGGACAGCTGCAGCCGTCACGGGAGGCTGCGGCCAGGACCGTCACGGGCCGCCAACATGGGCAGTTAAGGTGATGCATGGGAACGGCACCTGTTGCCGTTCCCATGCGACGCAGACGACTGGACCTCACACGACAGTGTGAGGCCACACATACATCACGGCCACACATACATCATGACACACTGAACTATTTACTACACATCCCCCTGATTTTCAAGAATCACAACGCTACGCACACACCCACTTACACACGAGGCACACATACACACCCTAAATCAAACTCACAACGAACTTACGCCAGTTACAGGTACCACACATTTGTCCACTCTCACCCGTCTCCTACTTCATCTATCATGTCCACAGGCACGCTGAAACCATACAATTGCTCCGGCGGCTGACGCGCGCGCGTGCTCCGACGGACAGTAGTGCTCTCATCCGCACTGTCTCCCGACGGCCCCGGCGGCTCGGCGACCGCTGAATCGTTTCCAGCTGCGTCCCGAGCGTCACTCTCGGCCGCGTGATTTATGATCGGTGTACCCTCGTACCCTAGTGCGATGTCCGAATCACTGTCACTGTCACTGCCGCCCGTGTCCACTGACTGAGCTGTCGGTGGAGCCGCGCCCTGGCGATGCCGCACGCTGCGGACATGCCACGGCACACCGTCCACTTCCACCTGCTGGGGGGACACGACTCTCGTCACAGCACCGCGGCGCGACACGTCTGTGCATCGAGTTGGTGTACCGCGGCAGCGAACCCAGACAAGGTCACCGACCTTGAAACGCTCGCCCCGCTCACGCACCTCGTCGGGGGCGGGTGGCGGCCGGCGGCCGACGCTGAGCGGCTCGGCCATGGGCAGATCGCGACCTGCCCTGCAGAACACTGCAGCCGCCGGAGCCGTGGCAGCGTCCCGCCCGTCGCGGGGCGTCATGTTGTAGCGGTGGACAGCCTCAGCGATCGTGCTGCCCTGCCTCGCCGCCATCACCTTGATGGTACGGTGGTTCCGCTCGACGATGCCGTTCCCGCTGGCCTCATGCACAGCACGGAAGTGCATTGTAATGCCCCACCGCGTCATCAGAGCTGCCATGTGGTGGCCACGGAACTCGCGGGCGTTGTCGGTTAGTAGCTCGGCGGGTGCTCCTCGTTCCAGGAAGATGTCCTCTAGTTTCTGCGCGATTTCCACTGCCTCGGCGCGGTGCAGGGCCCGCCAGATGCAGTATCGTGACGGCCCGCAGTCGATCAGCGAGAGGTATCCGCGGCCGGCATATTTCACGACGTCCATCGCCAGCCGCTCCCATGTGAGTGGTACGTCAAGCGATCCCGGCTGCCAGCGGACAGGCGCAGGATCGATCGACTGGCAGGCATTGCACTGTCGGATGATATTGCGTACCATTGTCCGAGTCACTTTCGGGCCGATCTCTCTCCGCACGTACCAGAGAGTGCGCGCAATTCCCTGGTGCCCAGTCGTCTCGTGGATGCGGCGGGCATGCGCCAGGTCTGCCTCGAGGTCCTCACTGTCGTCACCGTCGGACAGGTCACGGTCACCGGCAGCTGCCACATGCTGGCTGAGATCCCTCTCGGCTTGAGTCCAACTCTTGGGGACGCGGGTGAGCACGTCCGCTGGGTTGTCTGCGGACCGCACCAGTCCGATTGTGATGGAGAGTTGCAGCTCTTCCACCAACTGCTTGATGATGTCGATGCGCCGGCGGATCAGCAGTCCTCCGTGTGCTTTGGTCCGCAGTCGGGCGCGGCCGCTCAGAGCATCGTCGATCCACCGATGGACCGTGGCCGAGTCAGTACGGAGGTCGATGACCTTGATTCCCCATGCGACTGCCATGTTGATGCCACTGAGCGCCGCGTCCAGCTCTGCCATGTTGATATGCATGGCGGCTTTTGACTCCGCCCGCAGCCAGCTTGCATCCTCCACCGTGCCGCCGCCCGGGTCCACCAGGATGACGCCGTTGGCGATGGAGCTGGCATCGGTCCAGACGATGAGCCGGTCACCTGTCAGCCGCCACGGACCCCGCGCCGGATCCGACTCCTGGAGCTGCTGCACGACATGCTGGATCTGCACCTGCAGCGCCGGGTCTTCCGTGCTGTCGTCCCATCCCACAGTCAGTTTGTTGACGCGTCGCTTCAGCCACGCAGCAGCTGGTCGAAGCCATCCCGCCACAGGTACGTGCGCCACGAGCCGACCACACCAGGCGAACAGCGCCCGCCGCGTGACCTTGGCAGGCGCCGCGGGTATCTCGCAGTCACGCTGCCAGCGCAGCTCGCCGCCGCAGGCGCTGACCCGCAGGCCGAGCAGCCTGGCACCGTCTGCTGCCCGCTCTGGTGGCTTGCACTCCAGGCCATACTGCGCGAAGTGTTGCACGACCTCCTCTGCGCTCACGACATCCTCGTCAACCAGTAGGTCATCAACATACGGCAGAACACCACGCTGCATCCGCTCGTCTCGCTCAAGGACAGCCCGCACCACTGCCTTCATCACAAGCGGCGCCACATTCAGACCGAACCCGAGGCGCGTGAGACAGTACCTCTGTCCTCTGACCTTGACCGTCTGATACGGCCACAGCCGCCGCTCCAGCCGGAGCTGGAGATAGGCTTTTCGCAGGTCGACGACAGCCACGCGACTTCCGTGCCGCCGCCACCTGCGCAGCTGGTCAGCGCACACGTCTGCATCTGCAGTATGAGCTGTCACGTACCCGTTGAGCTCGCGGTAGTCCAGCACCGGCCGCACCTTATTCGGCTGCTGAACTGCCATCAGCGGCAGCAGCCCACGCGGCGGCCCGTCCGTGAACTCATCATACACCCGCAGCCAACCGTTGGCGATCCACTCACTGATCTCGGCATCAAATTCCTGCCGCGCCGCAGACGGCACCGTGTACTGAGCCACGTGGTTGTGCAAGCACTCAGGGCCGTCACCTACAGCCCACTTCCACGCGACCGTCCATTCACCGCTGTCTGGGCTAAACTCTGCCGTGAAGTCTGCGGCATCCACAGTCACGCCCTCACCACGTGTCACACCTGTCACAGTCACGCCCTGTCCACGTGTCATACCTGCCGCCACACGGAACGATACATCCGTTGGCGTCCGCAGGCTGACACCGCCCAGGGCCGTGATTCCCGACATGCCGAGCACGAGATCCATCCCCAACGGACGGTCCGGAACAACCAGGGCTGCCAGCATCACTCGCTTGCCCTCACAGTCAACTGCAACATTTGCAACACCTTTGCATCGGAGCGTTCCTCCGTTGACCGTCGTCATCGTCACTGACCGTGGTACCCACTGTTCACAGCAGCCTTCGTAAATGAGCGTGTCGGTGCAGCCGGTATCGACCAGAGCACGGCACACGCGCTCATTAACACGAAGGCTGACCACGGGGAGAGCGCGCTCTACTGCCCGGGAGACTGCGCTGGCGCTAACGTAGCTCCGGGGGCGTTTCCCGACCCTCGGGGGCATGCCGCTATCATGTGATTGGTGTCACCGCACATCCAACAGCGCCGGACGGAGGAGGGCCGCCTCGGCTGTTGCCGCTGACCACCACTGAGCTGCTGCCGCTGACCTCCGTGAGCCGCCGCCACCGCCGCCTGCACCGGCTCATTTCCTAGCACGGCGCGAGCGCGGGCGAGGACGCTGGCCAGGTCGAGCTTCTCCGCCCTAGCTCCCGCGCGGACGGTGTCACTGACAGCAGCCGGTAGTCCGTTGACGAATGCGGCCGCGAGCTGTCGATCCGTCGCGCCACCGAACAGGTCAGCGTAGCGGCGGAGACTGGCGAAATACACGTCGACGCTCTCACCTGGCTGCAACGTGCGTGCCATAAACGCCGCGTGCGCCGCGAAGTCGTCCAGACCGAACGCCGTGTAGAGCGAGTCTCGCACAGCATCTGCTGAGCGGCGGTCCTCCGCGGGCAGCTGTGACCAGACCGCAAAAGCACCGCCTTTCAGTCGCATGGGCAGAACCTCCGCCACCGACACACCGCGATACTCGCAGAGCAGCGACGCCTGGGTGTACCACTCAACGACATCACCTGTGCCGTCGAATGTGTCGATGAGGCGGGCGTCGAGTCTGGCTCCCCTCACTTCCTCTTCAGATCCGAGTCTGGCTCCCGTCACTGCCTCTTCAGATCCCTGCACACTAATCTTGTGCGTTGCTTCCATGGTGCCGAAATAGCTTGTAATGATGTATTCTTCACCTTCAATGCAACCACCGGCAGGAACCAAACAGTACGACAGGGCCCGTTCAGCGCCGCCCCACAAACCAGACTACCCCGGCTCTCACGGCTCCCTCCGATCTCACTTCGTCCCCCGCCCGACATATGACTTATAACAGGACAGCTGCAGCCGTCACGGGAGGCTGCGGCCAGGACCGTCACGGGCCGCCAACATGGGCAGTTAAGGTGATGCATGGGAACGGCACCTGTTGCCGTTCCCATGCGACGCAGACGACTGGACCTCACACGACAGTGTGAGGCCACACATACATCACGGCCACACATACATCATGACACACTGAACTATTTACTACACCACCTATAAATATTTTTTCAAAAAACGATGTATTTTGGGATGTGAATTTGCAAGGGGAGTCCGATTCTTTTTACTGATTGACATTCGGTTGAGTAGTTAAGAAGTAATCCTAACATGCACGTTAACGGTTAGGCATGCCATTTCGGTAGATGTTTCATAGCTACTGAGTAGGTAACTGGCTATGTGGACACTGGCCGACTACTTTGTGTACAACTTTCTGGAATGTCGTAGTTATTGATCAGTCAGGTGTGTTGGGTTTCTAGAATAGCAAAGGAACCAAAATCGACCTAACTTGACCTAACTCGAGTTAGGTAAAACAAAAATAGTCACTTTCGACATCGTGAAGTCAAATTTTCGTGAAGTACGCATACTTTTTACTCTGTAGTTTAATTTTAAGAAACACTTTTATGTCATTAACTTTGTCAATACTTTAATCGCATTGCGTTGTCGTTAACGACTTGAGGGACTACTTGACCTAATTGACGAGGTACAATATATGTTGCTGGCAGCAAGACGGCAGGTCAGAGCCGTGGAATGTCTGCAAATATGTGTAGTGTGTTGAATGTGAGTGCGAGTTAGTCTCATATATATATATATATATATATATATATATATATATATATATATATATATATATATATATATATATATATATATATATATATATATATACATATATATATATATATATATATATATATATATATATATATATATATATATATATATATATATATATATATATATATATATATATATATATATATATATATATATATATATATATATATATATATATACATATACATATACATATACATATACATATACATATATATATACATATATATATATATATATATATATATATATATATATATATATATATATATATATATATATATATATATATATATATATATATATATATATATATATATATATATATATATATATATATATATATATATATATATATATATATATATATATATATATATATATATATATATATATATATATATATATATATATATATATATATATATATAAATATATATATATATATATATATATATATATATATATATATATATATATATATATATATATATATATATGTCGTTAAATGACACAACCGTATTAAGTATATGCATTAAACGCTTACGAACGCAACATTTCGGTCACTGAATGGGAAGTTTCACGACATACGGTACTTCACATATTTACTATTAACAGTGTTACTATTATCCATAGTTATCACATATTTACTATTAACAGGTTACTCCCGGCGTTTACCCGCGCTTCAGAGCTAATGAAATTACTGATCGAAGTGATAAAGTGTCGGTCCACGTGGTGCCGTTACGAAGGACATCGCCTACATCGATATATGTAACATAATTATAAATTTATCGACTATGAAATTTCAACAATTCACTATTAAGCGAGTCATAGTTAATCCCGCCGTTCTCCGGCGCTTCAGAAATAACTAAATTCATGATCCAAGCGCCACCGATGACGTGCCGTGTGCTGCTGGCGCCAATCACGGGCGCCGCCGCCTGGCAGCGTTGGCGCGAAATCTTCGAAAAAGCGCGCGCAGTGGCCCGACGTTAACCGCCGGCCGGCTGTGGTGTGGGAGAGGGGGCGGGGGGCGTCTCGGGTATCTTGGACCTTGGACCGGCGCCGGGCGGCGGCGGCGGGCGGCAATTACTGACTGTCAATCGTTTCGGGTTTTGCCCATCGTCAGAAATTTGACGGCTCGATTGACGGCTCTGGCCGAGCGGGACGCTCTTGGACTGATTTTGGGGCACGTTTGGACAGGTGGCACGATCCTATGCCAGCCGCTGTCATTATATTTATGTTGTTAAAGTCTATATAACCCGGCTGGACAACCGTCCCACACGACAGCACGTGCTGACTGGTGCGAATTTGTCAGAGTCGCTGCCGAATACTACCGGAGTGTATCAGGGAGGTAGCCTGAGCTGTCTAATATTTGCAGTCTTTGTGAATGATATCGACCGGTAAGTACACCGGCTACTCGACTGTTATCCAGTTTGCAGACAACACGCAGCTCTTAGTGTGCGGTCGAAAGGAACAGCTTCCTGAGCTTCCTGAGCTATTGAGCACACTATAAGCAAATGGACGTAGTTATGTTGAGTGTATTAATATGAACTAATTAAACATGGTTAAAACTATAACCACTGTAACTAAAAAAGTATACTAGATAGAGTAAAACGGAAAACAAATTATTGTGTAGCTCGACAAACACTATTATAAAAAAATTCTAAACACACAAGTTTCATCGATCGATAATTTGGAGTACCGTATTTTGTGGAGTATTTGAAGCAACATAACTCAACAAGGTATCAACGGATTTCAAATCTGAAAGCAGATTTGGATGCGGGCGTCAAATATATGTCAAATCTCGATGTCTTTGTTCAAATTACTCATAAACACCAAAATCGACACTGCCAAAAATATTGTGTTTTTAATTAATAACTTTTTTGTCTTTTGACGTTTCTTGTTTTTGATTTAAGAATCCAATGCAGCATCACATTACGCTTCTTATGAGTTATAGCAGGACACTGTCAGTATATGACGGTAATGACGGGCGCCGGGCGCCGCCGCCTGTCAGCGTTGGCGCGAAATCTTCGAAAGCGCGCGCGCAGTGGCCCGACGTTAACCGCCGGCCGGCCGGCTGTGGTGTGGGAGAGGGGGCGGGGTCAGTCAGAAGACAGATAGATCTCCCACGTCCGCTCAAAGCTCACCTAAGCTCTCTAGAAAGCTCGCAAGCTCACCTAAGCTCCCCAGAGAGCTCCAGAAGGCTCCCACGTCAGCCACAAGCAGCACTGAGCCAGCCAGAGTGTTCTGTGCTACCCTAGACAGCTCTAAACAGCTCTAACCGGCTCTAGAGTGGTCCTGGTTTCTCCCACGTCCACTCAAAGCTCACCTAAGCTCTCTAGAAAGCTCGCAAGCTCACCTAAGCTCCCCAGAGAGCTCCAGAAGGCTCCCACGTCAGCCACAAGCAGCACTGAGCCAGCCAGAGTGTTCTGTGCTACCCTAGACAGCTCTAAACAGCTCTAACCGGCTCTAGAGTGGTCCTGGTTTCTCCCACGTCCACGCAAAGCTCACCAAAACAAAACAAAAACAAATACAAATAATTAAAGGCAATGCAGTACAGATAGTGTGCACTTGCAAGCGGTTCGAGAGCCGCTGAAGTCGGAGTCAGAAATGATATTTGTGCAGGGCGGAGCCAGAGTCCAACTTGAGTCGATTCAATCTCGCCGCCTCTGCAGCGCTAGAGTTATCACTTGACATCGAAGACGATAGCAAAATAAGTGTTTTTGCAAGTTTATTACATTCTGTATAATAATACAATAGTTTTTCCTTAAAACAAAACATTGACGACACTGCAACAATGAAAAACAAATACAGGCATTTAGTAAACCGACATACAACTGAGAGGAGAACTGACCTACCGCAGGTCTTCAAACATAGCATGCTACCTAATACTTGTTGACCGGCATATACATACAGGTATAACCAAAGGTCAAGAATCTTCTTGACCTGTTACCTACTTTTACCTGGAAACCAATTACTGCTACCTGAGCCAGATGCCTTAATGTAGGCTAAAAGTGGTACCATTTTTTACAAGGCATCATTGTAGATGTGAGCATCCGTGTGTAAAACACTTCTGCGGATCCTGTTGTAGCTGTGTTATTACCCAGCTTATTTTATCAATCGCTTGCACAAGAAGCAGCACCGTAGAGATAATGTGATCCGCAATACTTGTGCACAGTGTACAATACCGAACTTATTTTGAGAAATGTGCGACTGACCAAATTACCTACACACCGTCAATTCATCAATACTAACTAGACCATAAACCATAGAAGACCTTGCCAAGCCATTCGGTGACAGTACATTTTATTTCCATGAAAAGTATTTCACGGAACAGGCAATCGTGCTGAAATACAGACCTTTTCATTGCAATACATGATAATTTTAACGATGGCTCTGAAAACTGGTCTGTATATGACTCCAAATTCTTCTGTTCAACAAAAGAAATAATTCTTGGGCTGCAAAAGAAGACTCGTGCGTCCCCAATACCTATGCGTCAGCAGGGTATTACCACGGCGCTAAACCATCACACATCACATTTACACATGCAACGTAACAAAAATATTTGTTTCCACAACATGCGTACACAAATTCGATTAACAAATCATGTGCTACAGGAACTACATGTGTAACATATTCATCCTGCGACAGTTCGTAATATGTTTCCTATCGCTATCACACTTAAAAACAAAATCGGATTACAACAACGTCTCGCGTCAGGATGTGACCCCGGCGCCGGCTCAGCGGGCTCCAGATTTGCATCTCTACTAAGGACACTCATAAGCTGTCAAAAGTTGGCAAACGACTCTCTGAGGTCTGACAAGAGTCCTAACAGACATGTTAAACACCACCACATACTGACTCGATAGCCCATCAGAACGTCATAAGCCACTGGCTTTATCATCTTTGAAAAATACCGTTTGGGAGCATCAAAAGGTCCTATTGTACTGACTTTGAACTCCTTCACATTCAGCCGACCAAGTGCTCGTTCATAAGCCCAGCAAACACCATATCAGAACTACCAGGATCACATCAAGCAGAAAAAGGGTCCTTTTAGATTGACCGAAATTCCTCTAAGAGCGTTGTCGGCCCCTGCCCTTCCGACAAGGGCCTTCGCAGACCAGTAAAGGACCCCCTCAAGACGAGAGCCACCTCAGGTCTGGTAAGGGTTTGGCCCGGCCATGAGAACAATATGTAACGCGGACAGGATTCTCTAACAAAATATAGCCTGATCTCTCATGCTGTAGCGGCCTCATGTCACACAGCCACTGGGTCACTGGACACTGGACAGGCCCCAATTGAAGAAGCAGATAGCTGTCAGAGCGACTCTCTCAAATATAACGATTGGCGCCGCAGCAGCAGCAGCAGCAGCGGCGGCGGATAACGTTCCGCGTGGTGGCGGCCCCGGTACCCGGTGACGCCGGATACTATCGCCGATCACCCAGCCGGCGGCAAGCGTCCCGGGAGGCAGGCGACCTCCAACGCGCAGTGCCCAGTCCCGCCCTCAGCCCATCCCGGAGGGCGGCAGCTGCCTCGCTGACCCGGGCGAGGGAGCGGTGCCGCCAGCAGCAGCAGCAGCAGCAGCAGCAGCAGCAGCAGCCGCCGCCGCCGCCGCCGCCGCCGCCGCCGCCGCCACCGCCGCCGCCGCCGCCGCAGCCGCCGCCGCAGCCGCAGCCGCAGCCGCAGCCGCAGCCGCAGCGGGCGGTGCGGGAGCGGCTCGCCAGGAGCCCCAGCCTCAGCCCGGCGGGGAGGGCCGCTGCTGCGTCACTAGCTAGGGCGAGGCTGCTCTCCCGGCAGCCGACCGCAGAGCCTCGCCAAAAAACAGTCCGCCGGCGGCTCTTGTTAGAGCCTCAGCCGGTGGCTGAATGCCCTGAACAGCCCCTCACCAAAAGGAGGCGGATGCAGCTGCAGCCGCCACCGCCGCCATCGCCAGCGACGCCTCCGCCGCCGCCGCAGCCGCAGCCGCAGCCGCAGCCGCAGCCGCAGCCGCAGCCGCAGCCGCAGCCGCAGCCGCAGCCGCAGCCGGAGCCGGAGCCGGAGCAACCGCAGCCGGATCCGCAGCCGGAGCAACCGCAGCCGGATCCGCAGCCGGAGCCGGAGCCGGAGCCGCAACCGCCACCGCCACCGCCGCCGCCGCCACCGCCGCCGCCACCGCCACCGCCACCGCCACCACCACCGCCATCGCCGCCACCGCTGCCGACGTCGTCCCCTTCGCCGTCGCCGTCGCCGTCGCCGTCGCCGTCTCCACCGGAGCCGGAGCCGGAGCCGGAGCCGGAGCCGGAGCCGCCACCGCCACCGCCACCGCCACCGCCGCCGCCATCGCCGCCACCGCTGCCGACGTCGTTCCCTTCGCCGTCGCCGTCGCCGTCGCCACCGCCACCACCACCGCCACTGCCACCGCCACTGCCACCGCCACCGCCACCGCCACCGCCACCGCCACCGCCACCGCCACCATCGCCGCCGCCAACGTCGCCAACGCCGCCGCCGCCGCCGCCACCATCGCCGCCACCGCTGCCGACGTCGTCCCCTTCGCCGTCGCCGTCGCGGCCATCGCCGTCTCCTCCGTCGCCGCAACTACAGCCGGAGTGGGAACACGAACGAGATGTTCCCCAAGAAGCAGTTCCGGCTGGGTTCGGTAATTATATTCGTAATAAGGCTTACGGACGGACTTCTGCTGTAATTTTATGTACGTATCACTTTAACCCGGTCACTATTATTAGGCAGGCGCTATAACCGGTCACTATAACCCGACTTTGTTGAGTGCTGATGTTTTTTGTTTGTTTAGGTCTTTATCGGTCCTGCATAACAATGAGACATGCATGTGATCCATTCTCCTTTGTTCAGTTGAATTAGTAGAGCTATGACTGTGTTAATAACAAGACGTCCCGTGACCGGCAGTGCTGGCGGAGGAGAAGGCAGTGCCGTGCATGTGCGGCAACGTATACGGCACGGGTGAAGCCATCCGCGGCCATTCAAAATACCTCGCTAGGAGTGGCAAGGAGGAGGAGAGGAGGTATTTTGAATCGGCTCGCGAGCTCATCCGGCATAAACGTCTCCGGGCCTTTATCAACCCCTTCCCTAAGTCGTAAGTTGGGCCGTGTATTTTGATATTTATATTTATAGTATTATTTACAATAACTGACAATAACAGTTGCGTACCATATTATACATATACCATCAAGTCTTGCGGTGATTTGGTAACATTTTATCATGAATTCGTTTCAGCTCGGAGGTCCGCTGTCCCCAGTGTCAGCCACCCATTTCCCTTGGCACTGGCACCAGGGGACGGGATAATCTCAGGTACCACATAAAGGTGGTACACCCCGACAGGGACGCCAGTGAGCTGCGCCGCGCAGAGCGCTGCTCGCGCATGATGGTGAGTGGATGTAAGATGTTTAACATATACCTACGGACTTCCTCAATTTGTGATCCCTGCTTTGCAATGATTAACCTCAAAATGTGCTGCTTCACTGTCAATATTCAGTATGTTTTAATGAATCGGAATTTGAGTATTCCACTGGAAAGAATGTCTACAGAACAGGGTCCGCCAGCCAACACCACCTTAATGTGTCAAAAAAACACCTGCTGTGCACCACGGTCGGTGGTAACTGTTCCTTTATGTTTCAGTGCCTCCGAGCGCTCAACGAGGGAGCGGCAAGGCAGATGGCCATCCCCATCCACCCGGACTTCCACCAGGCCGTCGTTGTAAGTGAACATATATAGTCAGAGTACGGTTCTGTTTAACGCATGTCTGCATGTAAGACTTAACATGACAATAGCAGTAGACCAGGATAGGGGTGGAACAGTACAATGGTCAATAACTGCCTGACTTGAAAAACCTTGCTGTCGTTAAGGTGTTTATTGTTGAGATGAAATACAGAACGTATGTATATGGCACTGACAGGACGTTTGATCAGACCTGACGACGCCTGTACGTGTCTCAACAGGAGGAGGTCCGGCATCGTCGGGTGGCGAGGGAGAGCAAGGGGCGGGCGGCACTAGTTCCCGGGGCCGTGCTGCCCGAACACCTGCTCCTTGCCTCCTATGAGCTGGACGGCAGCAACAACCAGCTTTTCACCCACCTCGGCAATGTGAGTCACCTGTACCACAGAGCATAACGTGACGCCCGACAGGATTTACGAAACATCTAGAGATATTATATGCATCTTTGTCTTCCTAATCCACTGGAGTTTAACCCGCGACAAGCCAAGATACCGTTTGTAACTACAACGCTGACTTAAGTATGACAGGAGGTTCTGAGTTGACAAAATATTTTGTTAATCATCGCCTTAGCCACAGTTTGCAGTGGTGGTGTTGGCATTGATATATTATATATTTGCAGTACCTGGACTCGAATCGGCACAGCTCCCAGGCGCTCAGCCAGATACTTCGGATGGCCGACCAGCCATTTGACATAGACTGGCGGCGCATCGTAACCGACCGGGAGCGACGCACCACCGTGAGTACATCTATACATCTACACCTACATCTGCAGGCCAGCAACAATGTACCGAGCCGGCGCCTATTGTCTGAAACGGCCTGTTGGTACTTATAATTTACATCCAGCTGATAAAATCATACGCCATAATTGGTATGTGACCCGACTATGTAATCGTTATGCCATTGGTAACGAATCCTTGTATCCATACGCGAACAATTAACGCAGGTCCAAACACGCTACTAACAATTGACTGTTCATCTATCAAAGCATCATGTTAGGAGTATATCGATGATCGATTCCCCTGTCGCAAGTCAAGCTAGACAACGTCTCTGACCAACACTGCCGGCAGGTCATGGAGGCTATCAGACAGGAGCTGGTGGCGAGACCGGACAACGGGGACCGGCTCATTAAATCCCTGACCCACTTCTGTCGTCGGGTCGAGGAGCGCAAATGGTCGTTGGACCTCGACCGGATGGCAGAGCCCTTCAGCACCATCATAGCCGGTCTCCGTGGGCTTCGCCGGTCTCACCAACACCGTAAGTTGTGAATCATTGTTTGTAATCACGTGAATCGTAATTTCTGACTTACAAATTTTAAAAAGTGCGAGCCGTTTCACGTCACGGACTTTAATGGTTCATCCGATATCCATGGTTCGTAACACAATGTCACAGGTTATCAGATGTTATTCCTTGATTAAAGTTATGATTATTGATATAATTGAGAACAAAAAACTGTAATATTTAATTTGATATTTAATACTAACGGAAACAGTAACATCGCAAATAAGAATTAATAGCAGAAACACAAATTTGATTAATTAAAAAACAACACGTCATTTTTCATATTATAACTTAATTAGATATTTAATTTGCAATGCGATGCATATGACATGTGCTGAAATGTATGCGATTTATTCAACAGAGCTCAACCTGGCGCGAGCTGCTCGCGAGTCCCGTAAGCGGGACCCCGAGAATCTTCTCGGCGAGGAGGACCGGCTGCAGATCGAGAACGTCTGCAACTTGTACCTGCAGTCGGTCCTCAACAGTCCGCCCATCGTGCCCACCCGCCAGTTTGCGGTCCACTTTAGGGAGTAAGTCGACTTTCAGCTGTAGACAACTCTGCAATGGTGGTGAATGTGTGTCGCGAGGAAAAACCTCCGCTGATCCGTGTCGGTGTATGTATGTACATACTTGTCAAAGAGTCAATGCCGTTCATCAGTGTCCCGTACATGCAGATACAATCTAATGTGCTCTGTCTGTTTCAGGCTGCTATTCATAGCAATATGTAACTTAAGTGGATACCGCACTGGCGCGGTGCAGGGCTCGACTCTGGCCGAAATGGCCAAAGCCAAGGTAAGATTCTTCCTACCGTAGCATGAGGTTGTAGTTGGGTGCTCATAAGTGTTTGGTCGACGTCGCCGGCTGTTTATCGGCAGTCCGGTTATCGTGCATATCGAGGTGCATTTGATGTGTCTTCGCATTTGAGACAGCCGAACAAATTATTGCCGTTATTATATATTATTACCGTTTATAAATTATTGGCAAATATATTCTGCAAATTACATGTACCGCAATGCATATTGTACATGCCATCTCACTGAATGTCTTACTAATTGTCAAACAAATATTATGAATTGCAATAAAGAAGCTTTAGACCGAAACCGTTAACTTATTTTCAATACGGCTATAACTTTAATACGTTGCATAAATCATGCGTTTTGCACACAGACCTACCGGGACGACGACGGGGGCCTGCACCACAGTTGGTACACCGCAGCCAACAAAACTCTCCGCACCCGCGGCGAGGCGTTGGTTGCGGTGACCGACGTGGTGTGGCGGGCTCTTGTCTACTTCCGGGACCACCTGCGGCCCCTCGTCATGTTTGATCTGCCACGCAACGGTAAGTCAGCTGTCCGGTGACATTGTCACAGAGTCGACTGCCTGAGCGACACGTCAGCTATCGATGTACCACAATACAGTGACAACAGTCCAAATCAATCCCGAGATAAATTGAACCGGCTGTAAACGGTCATGGATGTCCTTTTATAATGACTCAGAATACATGACATTGCTGCGGCTAACAAGCAAGTGACGGCGATGTAATCGGCCTTTAACTACCCCTTATAATGATGGCCACTGATGCAAGAATGGGTGTTATGGTCCTGTTTGAACTTCACTAACACCCGCATGGACAGGGTCATAGACGGCGACACGGTCGTAGGTCATGGCATGGAAGTCCATGTTTTTAGTGACGAATCTGTTCTCTGTTGGCAGCCAAGACGGACAGTGTCCTGGCCAGCGTGAGAACCAGCACCTTGGTGCTGGACAGCACCCTGAAGCAGGCTGCTATCAGCGTCGGTGGTGTGGCGGCCAAGACGGTCCCTCCCTTAACGGCCCGGTTTAAAAATTCTTTAAACCGGTCGTTCCAGAACGTGACTGTAAGTATTTGCGGATGAGATTGAGGGCATAACTAAAATCGGTTAATCAACCTTTTTCCCAAATTGGTTGTTTCCTCTACGCTCATTGGTGGGTCAGTGATGAGATAACAAGCCGGATGTAGTGTTGTTATACTCACAAGTGGCGTAAGACTGTATCACCGTGTTTGTTTGTATTTTGTTAGGACCGGAAGAAGCGGGAGGCCGGTCAGCTGGCCGGCCACAGTGCCCAGACGGCGGCGGAGGCCCGGGCCCACTCAACCGACACGGCAGAGCGCCACTACGCGGCGCACGGCCAACAGGAGAGAATCGCCGCATATACAATGGCCTACCGCCGCTCTCTCCTGGTAAGCAGCTGCTAACTGCGGTGTTCTATATTCCTGGTGGCTTATGGTCCGGGCGGTAATTGGACGGAAGGTCTGACACCCTTTAGCGAACGCATTTGATGATGACATGCGATTTCAAATGGTTCGTTTCAATTTTGACTCATGTGTTCTGTGCCAATGTCTACCTCGTGCTATTTGGTACATTGCGTTTCATTTTTTTTTGTCCTTCTATCGCATCTTCCTTCCTTCAATAAAACGAGCTTGCAATCGTTGGGAGATGTCAGCGCAGTTTGTGGGAACGGCCAATATGCTGTATGTCATTTCTCCATTCATCTACAGGGAATCATTGCTCTCCTGTTTTCACAGCACCCGACCTCTGCTGCGGGTGCCGCTGAGCCCCAGCCGGGACCCTCATCGGCCCCTCAGTGTGGGGCCTGGGAGGAGGCCCAGCCCGAGGTGTCCTCGGAGCCACTGCCGGCGACCACCTCGGCGCCCCAGCCGCGACCCTCATCGGCCCCTCAGTCAGAAACCTGGGAGGAGGACAACCAGCCTGAGGCGTCTTTGGCGCCACTGCCGGCGACCACCTCGGGGCCACAGCCAGGCCCCAGCACACCACCACCGCAACCGGCAGCACCTGCTCCTGTCGGCATGCAAGTATGTCTAAATTTAGACAAACCATATGACAATATGTGCATACATTTCAACACCCATACGAAATTAATGTAAATTATATCACAAGTATGGTCAGCTACAAATTTGAAACTTAATAAGAAGTGCATCAGTGCGGCATCAATACCGAAACAGTGTGGATGAGGTAGATGTGTTTCACATTGTACCGGTTTCACTCCACAGGCAGCTGCTGATCCCGGCACAGGACCGCTGCCGTTTCCGACTGGACCGGTGGTGGACACCGAGGCGGCCACCGGCATCCGCATCGTGGCGGCGGTCCAGCCGTATTATGAGGAGGCTCGCCTGATGCAGTTCGGCCTGACATCAGGCGAGCAGTTTGGGCGAGGCGGACCTGTTGGGCGCAGCAGGTTCGCCCGGTGGAGCCCGGCAGAAACCGCAATTTTGATGTGGTACGAGGCGGTGCAGAGCCGCCTCGTCTGTCATACCACCGGGCGGGCCTTCCCCAGCCAGCGGGTCCTCCTCGTCCAGATGGCACAACATTTCGGCCTCCGTCGCAACGAGCAGCAGTGGCAGAAGAAGCGGCGTCGGCGGCAGTAGGTACGTCTCAGATGCAAATGAGGATGTGTATAGTAAACTGGGGTCACGTTTGAATGAGAAGCAAAAAAACTGGACCCTCCCGGGGGATTTGTCTCTTCCCTTCCTAGTTCCTACGTTGTTTATATGGAGTTTCGGTGTCCGAGGAGTTCATATATCAGGATTTTTTTTCCTGACCAGCTAAGCGACCGGTATGCATTTATTGGTACTTTGAATATTGTTGAAATTGTATAGTTAAATAATCAATAGTTTAAACATGTGCGGACTGTGTGGAATGAATGTTGTGTTTGCTTGCAAGTCATGAGCGCGTGATTGGTTTGATTAAGAACCTAAAGTAGGTTGAGGTAGGGCAAAAGTTATTATTTTGGACCTTTCCTTATACAATAATTTATACAATTAGTGATGAAGTGTGTCGGTATTATCAACACTGTGAACAGCAGGAAATGTAACTGAACCTACTTACATTAGGACCGCCGCCGCCATAGACGTCTCCACCGCCGCCGCCGCCACCGCCGCCGCCACCGCCGCCGCCGCCGCCGCCGCCACCGCCGCCACCACCACCACCGCCGCCACCGCCGCCACCGCCGCCACCGCCGCCACCGCCGCCATCGCCGCCTCCGCCTCCGCCACAGCCGCCTCCACCGCCGCCGCAACAGCAGCCTCGGCAGCAGGCTGCGGCTGCCATCCGCAGCCGCAGCCGCAGCCGCCGACGCCGACGCCATCGCTGCCACCGCGGCCATCGCCGCCATCGCCGCCTCCGCCGGCGCCGCTGCCGCCGCATGCTGCTGAGGCCTGGATGCGGCCGTGTATGTGTGTGTGTGTGTGTTATGTGTATCTATGTATGCGCAGTGTATGTGTGTCATTTGTATATGTGTATGTTTAGTGTATGTGTGCCATTTGTAGATGTGTAAGTGTATTTTTTATTTATTTTTGCAGTGTATGCGTGTCATTTGTATATGTGTATGTGTGCCATTTGTAGATGTGTAAGTGTATTTTTTTGTTTTGCAGTGTATGTGTGCCATTTGTATATGTGTATGTGTAGTGTATGTGTGTTTCATGTGTGATCAAAACAGTTAATCAAGGAATTCATATTTGCCTTTGGCGTTTTGACTTGAGAGTTTGGAGAAGGAGCAGATGAGGGGAATGGAAGATGAGACGATGGAGGAGTAGAGAGAGGAGATGAGCAGGGAAGGAAGACGAGAGGAGAGAGGGAGAGGAAGGAGGAGCAGGGAGGGATGGGAGAGGCCACGTAACGCCACACACTCCCTATTCAAATAGTGTTTAATCGGCCCTTTTTGGCGCTCACTTTTTTGAATACCTTACGTCTCAGGAGGATTAATTTTGCACTAGCTGACAGATTGAAGTGTCCTCTACAACTCGTATATTGGTATAAAGGATGCACTCCTCAAGCAAGTGGTGAAATGCGCGGATCAGTGATTTGCTTCAATTGCATATGGTTTGTGTTTTGCCTTTGTAAAGAAGGCACGGTTATCGGATTTGCCCCCCCAGTGAAATTTTCTTAAAATAGGCCCTGCATCTGAAGATATCATTCAAGATATCGAGCATTCGTCCGTCGGGAACGACGGCCCGGCGTGCCGTCAGCCGGGGTCCTTACTCCCGTCCCCTCCCCTAAATGCGACCTATTATCCCCCATCGGCACGTGCCTCGACGCCGCCGCGCTGTTCACATTCCTGCCGGTAGGAGCGGCCACTTAGTCCGAGTGCGTGTGGCTGAGTGTTGGTGACAAGTTAGTCACTTAGTCTGCTTGAGGACAGTTCAGCGGCACCCGGTGTAACGCGTGCGCCTCGCTCAGTATCACGCCGTGGGAGATGGTAAATCTTTGATCTACCTATCTGTGACTGAGGAAATTGGGAGCCGGAACCGGAGCCGGTGCCGGAGCCGGTGCCGGAGCCGGAGCCGGTGCCGGAGCCGGAGCCGGAGCCGGAGCCGGAGCCGGAGCCGGATCCGGATCCGGATCCGGAGCCGGAGCCGGAGCCGGAGCCGGAGCCGGAGCCGGAGCCGCCGTCGGAGCCGCCGTCGGAGCCGCCGTCGCCGTCGCCGTCGCCGTCGCCGTCGCCGTCGCCGTCGCCGTCGCCGTCGCCATCGCTGCCTCCACCGCCTCCACCGCCGCCGCCATCGCCGCCTCCGCTGCTCCGCTGCTGCTGCGGCATGTTGCTGCGGCATGTTGCTGCGGCATGCTGCTGCTGCCTCCGCATGCTGCTGTGGCCAGCTCCTGCGGCCTGATGCTGCTCATTTGTATATGTGTATGTGTAGTGTATGTGTGCAGGGGTGTCGTTTTATATAGGCTTGGTAGGGCCGAAGCCCTCCCAATGTTCATTTCGGCCGCACCAATGCTTCTCTGGGCCTTAGTCCCTGCCAATGTTATAATGTGCATATTTTAGCATATTGGCGTAATAGAATATGCACTGTTTATACAATGATAATGTAGGAAGCCTGAACTCGGAACGAAATTCCTGAATTCCTAAGAAAACTTATACTCTACTGAGGTAGGTTAGGCTGTGGCGGAGGAGTGGGCCCCACTAATGACTTTCATAAATTGACGCTCCTGTATGGATGTTATTTGTGTATGTTAGTATATGTGTATGATTAGTGTATGTGTGTCATGTGTGATGGAAAGTAATAATCAAGGAATTCATGTTTGCCTTTTGCGTTTTGACTTGAGAGTTAGAAAAAGGAGAGGAGAGGAAAAAAAAGAGGAGATGAGACGGACAGAGTCTTATTAATTAACGCTGAAACGCTTGGAATATATATTATGGAATGGAACATGGAATATAGCTACCCAAATCGGATTGGAATATACAAAATGACAAATTTCCAACATATTTTCGGTTAAACCACAGTAGGGTAGGGTGGGGCAAAGCGCCCACCTTAACAGTCCGAGCTCGATATCTCTTTACCTTTTGTATTCTGAGGAAAACTAAACATACGAACCAGTAGTTCATTTAGTGTGCTATCTGCCAATAATGTATCAAAACCGCGTGGCAGGTTTGCTTATGTGCGTAAATTGTCAAATTTCGAAGCCATGCAAATCGGGCGTTTTGCCCCACATGTGGGGCAGAACGCCCATACGTGTGGGGCAGAACGCCCAACCCTGGGCGTTTTACCCCACGTATGAGAAGAGTATACAGATGCGTGAGTAGAATGTTTCATATTTCATCAGACAGCATATCCTAATGGACTGCGGATCGGCCAGAGCTGTGTCTTATTAAATTGTACACTTTTACCATGCGGTCTCCGACACCGTTCAGGCAATGTATTCTAAGGTTGCAACACAAACCGTGCGCAAACGTATGATTTATTTTATAGCCCATAGTGGACGCTCTGTCCCACATCAAAATGGGCGTATTACCCCTGTAGCTCGCTGACATAATTTTTTTCCCTGGCATTACGTCATTATTGTATGCAAATAAACTTGGGTTTAAATAAATCCCCACACCCATCTTTTTGACATAAAAAGGTTTCATTACACTCCTTAGATTGAATCACATACAGTTTAGCAAAGAACAGATACGATCGTATTAGTTTAAGCTTTAGTCAGTAAGGCACTAGCATGCTAGGACTGTTGGAGTTTCAAAAAATAATTGTACAAGTTCAATGGTTCGTATTCAAATGCATTGCAAGTAACCTATTTTTCCAGCGAAATATTGATATTCAACCAGTCAATTGACTGTTGACAATACACGGTTTTCAACGTTTTAATTTGATCAGTGCGGTGGAGACGTCTCGTTCAGTAATGCAACTCCAACACGTTGCGAGTTCAATCAGCTTAAAAAACTTATGAATGGTCAGCTTTATGCGAAAAATATCCTTAACGTGTACTTAGTGTTACTTCGCCAAAATAATTGTCACTTATACACCTATTGGACTCGGGGTCAACCCAACGTTGCCAGTAAAAGGTGATACAAATAATTCCGGTATTTCAATCGATACGATGCTGTCTTCTCGTTCAGTAATGCAGCTTTAGCATATTCGAGCTGTTAGGTATTCAAGATGTTATATATTTGGTTATATATTTAAACAATAAATGTAAATTAACATGTCACGTCACCATTCACCATTCAACACCTGTCAAAATTGACACAACCTGTTGTGCTTTAAACGCTGATGTAACATGCTCATATCGATACCAAGCTATTGAGATATAGCAAGTCGATAACAGGCTATCGATTGGTGGCACTTACGATAATGTTATCTATTACTTTATTCGCCAAAGAAAACGCCGCAGTGCCATGCTTTGTACTGATAAGCGCGACAGCAGCGGACGGCGCGCCGTCTGGCCGGTACTGTCGTGTTTACGCAGATCAATGGAACCGCGGCGGGCGGCCGGCCGGACCGAGGCGGCCGGCGGGATCGTTAATTGGAGCCGAGGTCTATTGCTTTCCCTGTCCCGAGGCGGCGCGGCTGCTTTGATCCTGGGACTGTCAGTGACAGTCTGACAGAGTGACAATAACAGAGAGTGACAGTCTGTCACCCTGGCGGTCCCTCCCCATGTCCCCCTCCTCCGCCACATCTGATATATATATATATATATATATATATATATATATATATATATATATATATATATATATATATATATATATATATATATATTACAATGCTGGACAATGTTACTCCAACCAGATATGCGTTTGTCGGTTACGTATGTTCAAACACAAATAACAAACACGCACCGCCACCGATCCCCTCCCGGAATCCCAGGCACGGGAGCAGAGTTGCACGCCACGGCACGGCACGGCACGGCACGGCACGGTACGGTACGATACGATACTGCCGATACAATACGGTACGATACGGTACGTTATGTTACGATACTGTACGGTACGGTACGGTACGGTACGGTACAATACGGTACGGTACGGCACGGCACGGCACGGTACGGTACACGAAGCTAGAGCGGTGAGTTGTTCAATAGATAAGTGCAGTACTTATCGAGACGTCTCAATCTTACTGATTGAATTAAACCTTCGAGTATTGTTCATGGTCAGAAACTGGGTCGTCGGACCCAGTAACACTGGTAGTCTGTGATTGAATATATGGGTGCACTTTCGGTGTATTTGTTTATGAACAGGGGATGTTAAAAACGTTTGGGCCTTTGTTTAAGCTCTCACCACTATGAAGTTTGAGGGGTGCATTACAGATCTTGAGGGCTCCAGAACGCTGTTCGATAAGAAAACCGTCCAGTTGGCAACCGCACGTTGCCTAGCAACGTGCTGCTAAAACCGCCGTTCTGCGACTTTAACAGCACGTTGCTAGGCAACGTGCGGTTGCCAACTGATCGGTTTTCGTATCGAACAGCGCCCTGCTACCAGAGTAATACAGACCGTCCGGACAGAGACTTACCGCATGTTAATAGCTCTTACCGTTTTTTTTTGTGACAGGCTGGCCGACCTATGGGCCATGGGATGGGCCGCTGATGGGCATGGGCCTGGCCTCAACTTTAAGGAAATCAATGGGCTTTGGATGGGCCTGGGCTGACAATTTTGAAATCATAGGAACTATTTCAGGTATAAACTGAGATATATTTAATCATCTTAAGGTAAAGGCATTCTTATTGTTTAATCTTAACGGCCTGGGCTGGGCCTGGGCCTCATTGTTATGGGTTTGGCTGCGCCTTGTCTGGGACTGGGCTTGGTGCTCATGGGCCTGGGCTGGGCTGGGCTGATTGTTAGTGGGCCCATGGCGAACACTGCTCCCCACCCATCCCCTGAATGCGACAATAATCCCAACAGGCACGTGCCTCGCAGCCGCCGCGCTCTTCACATTCCTGCCGGTAGGAGCGGCCACCGGTTCTCCGCGTCAGTCGGCGTCGCGGTGAGTCAGTTGTGCGGCGCGCGCCGCCGGGTGCAGGCGCCAGCGTGGCCGCTCCGTCCCCGTGTAGTGTTTCCGAGTGCGTGTGGCCGAGTGTTGGTGACGAGTTAGTGTGCGTGAGGACAGTTCAGCGCCAACCGGTGTCATAGTTATCAAAATTGCTGTTTCTTGGTATATATTCTGTACTCTTTTTTGTACTCTTTTGAATTTACGAACTCTTTGAAAATTGGATAATTTAATTAAATCAAATATGATTAATAATACAATTTGATTCAATTAATCCAACTGGATCATGCTCTGGAGACCTTAAGCCCAGAATACAAAAGAGTACAACTACAAAATGCATACCAGGAAACAGCAATTCTGCCAACCGTGCGGCCGGTGTAACGCGTGGGCCTCGTTCAGCATCACGCCGTGGGAGATGGCAAATCTTTGATGTACCTATCTGTGACTGAGGTGATTGGGGGCCGGAGCCGGAGCCGGAGCCGCAGGCGCCGTCGCCATCGCCATCGCCGCCTCCATCGCCTCCATCGCCGCAGCCATCGACGCCTCCGCTGCTCCGCTGCTGCGGCATGCTGCTGCGGCATGTTGCTGCGGCATGCTGCTGCTGCCGCCGCATTCTGCTGTGGCCAGCTGCTGCGGCCTGCTGCTGCTCATTTGTATTTGTGTAGGTGTGCAGGGGTGTCGTTTTCTATAGGCTTGGAAGGGTCGAAGCCCAACCCATGTTCATTTGGGCCGTACCAATACTTCTCTGGGCCTTAGGCCCTGACAATGTTATAATGTGCATATTTTAGCATATTGGCGTAATAGGATATGTTCTTTTTCTACAATGATCATGTACGAAGCCTGAACTCGGAACTAAATCCCTGAATTCCTAAGAAAACTTATACTGAGGTAGGTTAGGTTGTGGCGGAGGAGTGGGCCCTACCAATGACTTTCATAAAACGACGCCCCTATATGGGTGCCATTTGTGTATGTTAGTATATGTGTATATGTGTATGATTAGTGTATGTGTGTCATGTGTGATGGAAAGTAATAATAAAGAAATTATTGTTTGCCTTTCGCGTTTTGACTTGAGAGTCAGAAAAACGAGACGAGGAGAGGAAAACAAGAGAAGAGGGAGGGAAGGGAGAGGAGGGAGGGAAGGGAGAGGAGGAAGGAAAAGGGAGAGGAGGGAGGATCTGGAAGGGAAGAGAGAGAACATGAGAGAGGAGAGTTGGGAGGAGCAGGGCACAAATAGTCGGCAAATACAGCCGGACCGGCTTTGCCGCCGCGGACGGACCGAGCGCTTGACGTCAGAAGCCGGAAGCCCCGCCACCGCGGCCGACGCGTGACTGTCGGTAACATATACTAATTCTGAATATTGTTAATCCAGTTTCCAGAAACTTCAAGGCCCCTCTAAAGGTCTATCAACCTGTCTAAACCGCTTGTGATTTGCTCCTATGGTTTTGACACTATTCGTGTTTCAAAGGTTCGGCAGGCTGCCCTGTCCGGTTGTCCGGCCTTTGTTGTTTTTAAGTAATTAGCATGCAAAGTTAGGTGACGTTGGGCGCGGAGTTTCGATAGCACCGCCATCTAATATCCGGGCAGCGTATCCGTCCGGGTGACTTTTGGGAAAAGATCCTCAACGGGTGACAATTGGGGAAAAAGACCCTTATCTTAACGCTCGTCACGACCGTCACACTGCTTCCAGCGGCACGTGTTGGGTATTAATGTGTTCACAAAGGTTCATTCTACATTTTGGATGCTTACTTGTTTTCTCTCATCTCTCGCTGTTTTTGAGTAATTAGCATGCAAATTTAGGTGACGTTGGGCGCGAAGTTTCAATAGCACCGCCATCTAACATTCGGGCAGCGTATGCGTCCGGTTCAATTTTGGGAAAATATCCTCAACGGGTGAAAATTGGGAGAAAATACCCTTATCTTAACGCTCGTCACGGCCGTCACGCTGCTTCCAGCGGCACGTGTTGGGTACCAATGTGTTCAAAAAGGTTAATTCTACATTTTGGCTGCTTACTTCTTTGATCTCATCTCTTATTGTTTTTTAAGTAACTAGCATGCAAAGTTAGGTGACGTTGGGAGCGGAGTTTCAATAGCACCGCCATCTAACATCCGGGCCGCGTATGCGTCCGGGTCAATTTTGGGAAAATATCCTCAACGGGTGAAAATTGGGGAAAAATACCCTTATCTTAACGCTCGTCACGGCCGTCACGATGCTTCCAGCGGCACGTGTTGGGTACCAATGTGTTCACAAAGGTTCATTCTACATTTTGGCTGCTTAATTGTTTTCTCTCATCTCTCATTGTTTTTGAGTAATTAGCATGCAAAGTTAGGTGACGTTGGGCGCGAAGTTTCAATAGCACCGCCATCTAACATCCGGGCCGCGTATGCGTCCGGGTCAATTTTGGGAAAATATCCTCAACGGGTGAAAATTGGGGAAAAATACCCTTATCTTAACGCTCGTCACGGCCGTCACGCTGCTTCCAGCGGCACGCGTTGGGCACCAATGTGTTCACAAAGGTTCATTCTACATTTGGGCTGCTCACTTGTTTTCTCTCATCTCTCTTTGTTTTTAAGTAATTAACATGCAAAGTTAGGTGACCTTGGGAGCGGAGTTTCAATAAGCACCGCCATCTAACATCCGGGCAGCGTATGCGTCCGGGTCAATTTTGCGAAAATATCCTCAACGGGTGAAAATTGGGGAAAACACCCTTATCTTAACGCTTGTCACGGCCGACACGCTGCTTCCAGCGGTTAGTGTTGGGTACAAATGTGTTCACAAAGGTTCATTCTACATTTTGGCTGCTTAATTGTTTTCTCTCATCTCTCATTGTTTTTAAGTGATTAGCATGCAAAGTAAGGTGACGTTGGGCGCAGAGTTTCGATAGCACCGCCATCTAACATCCGGGCAGCGTATCCGTCCGAAGGACTTTTGGGAAAAGATCCTCAACGGGTGACAAGTGGGGAAAAATACCCTTGTCTTAACGCTCGTCACGGCCGTCACGCTGCTTCCAGCGGCACGTGTTGGGTACCAATGTGTTCAAAAAGGTTAATTCTACATTTTGGCTGCTTACTTCTTTGATCTCATCTCTTATTGTTTTTTAAGTAACTAGCATGCAAAGTTAGGTGACGTTGGGAGCGGAGTTTCAATAGCACCGCCATCTAACATCCGGGCCGCGTATGCGTCCGGGTCAATTTTGGGAAAATATCCTCAACGGGTGAAAATTGGGAAAAATACCCTTATCTTAACGCTCGTCACGGCCGTCACGATGCTTCCAGCGGCACGTGTTGGGTACCAATGTGTTCACAAAGGTTCATTCTACATTTTGGCTGCTTAATTGTTTTCTCTCATCTCTCATTGTTTTTGAGTAATTAGCATGCAAAGTTAGGTGACGTTGGGCGCGAAGTTTCAATAGCACCGCCATCTAACATCCGGGCCGCGTATGCGTCCGGGTCAATTTTGGGAAAATATCCTCAACGGGTGAAAATTGGGGAAAAATACCCTTATCTTAACGCTCGTCACGGCCGTCACGCTGCTTCCAGCGGCACGCGTTGGGCACCAATGTGTTCACAAAGGTTCATTCTACATTTGGGCTGCTCACTTGTTTTCTCTCATCTCTCTTTGTTTTTAAGTAATTAACATGCAAAGTTAGGTGACCTTGGGAGCGGAGTTTCAATAAGCACCGCCATCTAACATCCGGGCAGCGTATGCGTCCGGGTCAATTTTGCGAAAATATCCTCAACGGGTGAAAATTGGGGAAAAACACCCTTATCTTAACGCTTGTCACGGCCGACACGCTGCTTCCAGCGGTTAGTGTTGGGTACAAATGTGTTCACAAAGGTTCATTCTACATTTTGGCTGCTTAATTGTTTTCTCTCATCTCTCATTGTTTTTAAGTGATTAGCATGCAAAGTAAGGTGACGTTGGGCGCAGAGTTTCGATAGCACCGCCATCTAACATCCGGGCAGCGTATCCGTCCGAAGGACTTTTGGGAAAAGATCCTCAACGGGTGACAAGTGGGGAAAAATACCCTCGTCTTAACGCTCGTCACGGCCGTCACACTGCTTCCAGCGGCACGTGTTGGGTACCAATGTGTTCAAAAAGGTTAATTCTACATTTCGGCTGCTTACTTCTTTGATCTCATCTCTTATTGTTTTTTAAGTAACTAGCATGCAAAGTTAGGTGACGTTGGGCGCGAAGTTTCAATAGCACCGCCATCTAACATCCGGGCCGCGTATGCGTCCGGGTCAATTTTGGGAAAATATCCTCAACGGGTGAAAATTGGGGAAAAATACCCTTATCTTAACGCTCGTCACGGCCGTCACGATGCTTCCAGCGGCACGTGTTGGGCACCAATGTGTTCACAAAGGTTCATTCTACATTTTGGCTGCTTAATTGTTTTCTCTCATCTCTCATTGTTTTTGAGTA
Organism: Chirona hameri; assembly: GCA_036785665.1. NCBI lineage: Eukaryota > Metazoa > Arthropoda > Thecostraca > Balanomorpha > Balanidae > Chirona > Chirona hameri. Next base: position 125,589 of record JAXIVJ010000592.1, read on the forward strand.
ATTAGCATGCAAAGTTAGGTGACGTTGGGCGCAAAGTTTCAATAGCACCGCCATCTAACATCCGGGCCGCGTATGCGTCCGGGTCAATTTTGGGAAAATATCCTCAACGGGTGAAAATTGGGGAAAATACCCTTATCTTAACGCTCGTCACGGCCGTCACGCTGCTTCCAGCGGCACGTGTTGGGCACCAATGTGTTCACAAAGGTTCATTCTACATTTGGGCTGCTCACTTGTTTTCTCTCATCTCTCTTTGTTTTTAAGTAATTATTATGCAAAGTTAGGTGACGTTGGGAGCGGAGTTTCAATAAGCACCGCCATCTAACATCCGGGCAGCGTATGCGTCCGGGTCAATTTTGCGAAAATATCCTCAACGGGTGAAAATTGGGGAAAAACACCCTTATCTTAACGCTCGTCACGGCCGACACGCTGCTTCCAGCGGTTAGTGTTGGGTACAAATGTGTTCACAAAGGTTCATTCTACATTTTGGCTGCTTACTTGTTTTCTCTCATCTCTCATTGTTTTTAAGTAATTAGCATGCAAAGTTAGGTGACGTTGGGCGTTGAGTTTCGATAGCACCGCCATCTAACATGCGGGCAGCGTATCCGTCCGGGTGACTTTTGGGAAAAGATCCTCAACGGGTGACAAGTGGGGAAAAATACCCTTATCTTAACGCTCGTCACGGGCGTCACACTGCTTCCAGTGGCACGTATTGAGTACCAATGTGTTCAAAAAGGTTCATTCTACATTTTGACTGCTTACTTGTTGTCTCTCATCTGTCTTTGTTTTGTTTTGTCTTTGTTTTGTTTTGAAGTAATTAACATGCAAAGTTAGGTGACGTTGGGCGCGGCAATCCAGTTTCGATAACGGAGTTGCGCGCCCGATCTGTTTCAGAGAGGACCTGTAGCTGTTTTATCGGCGCACCCAACGTAAGAGCTCCCCCCTTCCTCCCTTCCCCCTACACTGTCCTTTTCAGGACAGTGCAGTGCCCTTCCCACCCACCCCTGATCACAGGTGTCAATTTTCACTGCTCTCTTCTAGGGCAGGTTTATCTCCTCCCCCGCCCACCCTAGTTTCAGTCCCTCCCCTCCCTCCCTTTCCCCTTGCTGTTTGCTAACGCGACCTTTTTTCACTATATTTCATTCTTCTTTTATCTTTCCTATTTCTTCACTCGCCGGGGGTAACCTAACGGTGATACCCTCCTACTTGGCCCGAAAGGGGTGGTAGGGGGCTTAACAAACCGGTCTGAGTCTCTTTTTCATCGTCTTTGTCCTTCCTTCTCTCTAATCTAACTGTCTTAATTCCTCCGGGTTAATCAAGTTCCTCATTTAACATATCGTATTTGACGTCACCTCTCATACGCGGTCTACGCGGTCTCTTGTGGAAGTGATGGCTGAGGCCACGCCCCCTAACATCCGGGTAGCGTATGCGTCCGGGTCAATTTTGGGAAAATATCCTCAACGGGTGAAAATTGGGGAAAAATACCCTTATCTTAACGCTCGTCACGGCCGTCACGCTGCTTCCAGCGGTTAGTGTTGGGTACCAATGTGTTCACAAAGGTTCAATCTACATTGTCCGACTACTTGTTTTTTCTTCCAGTCGGAGCCTCCTCCGCCCATTCAGCTGGGAAGTGCCGGATGGACATTCCCGTCCGCCGACATTAGCGCCATCTGTTGAGCGTGAAACAAACTGTACCAAAGCCGACGCTGGAACCGTGACAAATGAAAGCACTTGAGAGCACGAATTAACCTCATATCGTCAAGAACGGACTACTTGTTTTTACTTCCAGTCGGAGCTCCTCCGCCCATTCAGCTGGGAAGTGCCCGATGGACATTCCCGTCCGCCGACAGTAGCGCCATCTGTTGAGCGTGAAACAAACTATACCAAAGCCGACGCAGGAACCGTGACAAATGAACGCACTTGAGAGCACGAAATAACCTCATATCGTCAAGAACGGACCTATGGGAAACGACGATGGCCTTTCATGCTGGCAAATTGGTCACGGAATCAGTCAATTGTGATCCGAATACTCCTGCTTGCGCCACTGCCGATTCCCCATTTGTCACCCGAACACCTCTAAATGTAGATGGCGCTGCCAACGAAATATCATGGCGTGACTAAACGTCCCCAAAGTTTGCATGCAAATTACTTGAAAACAAATATAGGCGAGTGAAAACAAGCAATCAGCCGATGTAGAATGAACCTTTGTGAACACCTCGGTACCCAGCACGAGCCGCTGCAAGCAGCATGACGGCCGTGACGAGCGTTAAGATAAGGGTATTTTTCCCCAATTTTCACCCGTTGAGGATATTTTCCCAAAATTGACCCGAACGTATTCTTTTTTCCCTAAAATTCACCCGGACGTGTACTTGCCGGGACGCTCCGGCGCGGCAGCTGCCGCCGCCCGCCCCGGCGAAGAAGGCGGGGACACCGGCGTCGGCCGCGCTCCTGACGCCGGCAACGGGGTCACCGGTGGCTGCTCTCCACTCGGGGACCCCGCGGGCCGCGGCGGTGGAGGGGCACGCGGCAGCTGCGGTGGTAGTGGTGGCGGGGGACCCATCGGAGACGGGCCCTCCGCAGAACGCACAGAGGAAGGGGACGGTCCTGCCGACCCACCAGGCGACGGGCCCACAGCCCCCGATGGAGTCGACTCACCGACCCCCACGGCTTCCGGAGAACGCTTGGCCTCGCGGGCTTTCTCGACGAGGCGAGCACGCCTGACATCGCGCGCCCGCTTTTCCTCCTGGTTGCGGCGCAAAGCCGCCATGACCGCAGTCTCCTTTACAGCAGGAGGGCGGCTGGGAGTCGCCGTCGCCGAACCAGAAGAGTGCCTGGGTGACGCAGGCTCGGTACGAGAGGGAGACCGTCGCTCGCTCGAGCGCCGATGTTGGACAAGGGTCCAGCCCTCGCCTCCATCCCCAGTGTTGGCACTCACCGCCGCAGCAGCGGGCGCCGCAACCGGGGCAGCCAGGGCACCCTGTCCCCCAGGAGTGGAGGTGGGGGAAGGGGAGGGGACGGCCGAGGCCCCCACAGGGGCCGACGAGGCCTCCGCAGGAGCCGCCGAGGCCCCCGCAGGAGCCGCCGCTGCCCCGGCAGCAACGACAGAAAGACCGAAGGACTTTAGAAGCAGAACCAGCTGCGCTGCGCTCATCTGTTCGAGCATAGCTTTGGGCGAGAGAGGAACAGATGGAGGAGCTCTCGCCATCTGGGCATATGACGTTCTTGGGTGGGACTCGTCGTATACATCACGAGCCTCTCTGAACGATATGTTCCTGTTGGTCTTTATGCTATTTATTTCTCTTTCCTTGGCGTACATCGGACAGGTCCTATCATAGGAAGTGTGAGGTTTCTGTCCCTCGGGGCAGTTTACGCATTTGAATGTTGTAGCCTCACAGTTCTCGTCCGTGTGCTCCGTAGAGGCACACCTTGCACACGTCGGTCGGTTTTTACAGTGCGTTTTGGTGTGACCAAAACGCTGGCAACGAAAGCACCGCATCGGGTTGGGGATGAAGGCACGCACCTTCACGCGAACATACCCCACCACCACTTCCGACGGAAGGTCGGTGCTGTTGAATGTTAAAACTATGTTGTCTGTCGGAATCATGTTTCCTCCTCTCCTGGATAAAATCCTCCTTGCCTCGGTTACGCCAAACCTGGTGAGACCCTCTACGATCTCCTCGTCACTAACATCTCGCAGATCATAGCAGTTCACGATGCCCTTCGTCGAATTTTTGGTCCTATGCGGGGCCACTGTCATCGGAGTTGTGACTTCCCGTCTGATGCCTCCATCCCTCACCGTGCATACAAAGCTTGTAGCCGATAGAGCTTTTGCCGCGTCAGCCACGTTGACAAACTCAACCTCGATTGCGCCGTCTCGCAACTTGTCGCAGCGGATCACCTTTCCGAACCGATCACAGCCGTCCTTCCTCTGGAAAGGGGAAAGTGAGCTGAGCCTCCTCTGCTCAGAGGAGAACACCAGAACCCGAGGAGTGGGGGAGGGCGCCTTCTCAGCGCTCTCCTGCGCAACACGTCGTCCGTTCCGCTCCACCTCAGTGGAGCGAGAGTCATTCACCGAAGGGCGGTTTTCACCACCAGACGGGATAGTTCGTCCATCGGCCGAAGCCGATGGGCGAGGGGCGGCAGAAGCCGTGGTTCGTAGGTTTGGGTTTGAAGTATCCATGGTAAGTGAATTGGTCTCTGCCCAGTCCCCGCCGACGCTCCACCACGGCGCCGCTACAAGGCCGAGGGCTGGAGACTGGGCTGTACGGGGCTCGACGACGCCCTCCCAGAGGGGAGAGAGAGACTCACCACCCCCGCCGTTTAGACGCCGCCTCCTCCCTTGACGCCTTAAGCCGGGACGCCACCCGGTGCAGCGGCAAAGCCACCCCGCAGCCGCCAGACAAGTGCATGCACCCGCCCTGCGGCAGCGAGACAGCCAAGCCACGACCCCCGGCAGCAGCCCCGACGCGAAAGCTTCTCAGTGCGGCGCCTCACTGAGTGTCCCCGCCCTTCCGGAAATCCAGGCCAAAGAGGAGTGTTGCCACGCCACCACGACTAGCCCGCGCGGCAGGTGGCTCAGCCTTGTTGTTTGTTTGTTGGGGCTTAAGGGCGCGACGACTGCATGGTCAATTTGCGCCCATAACGTTAACTACTTACTGATGCGAAAATATCACAGGGAAGTCAATGCTACGGACGAAGGAAAAGAGACCGCCGGACTGGATCCATTGGGAATCATCATCAAGAAGATGACACAGCGTCACGGTTGGCATGACCTGGCCGAGATACCTTGAACGCTTTCTAGCATACCGTGGGCAGGCGAGCAAGACATGCGCCACAGTGAGAGGCTCGTTGCATCTAGGACACATGGGCCTGTCACTGCCACAAAGCAAGTACCCGTGTGTAGCGTACGTGTGGCCAATCCGCAGTCTGCACAGAGTAACCTCCTCGCGCCTGTTTCTCCGTGAACTTGATGGCCACTGTCTAAGCACCGGTTTGACCGGTCTGAGCTTGTTGCTCGCTTGTGTGTCCCACGTACGCTGCCACTGGTTTTGTAAAAAAGCACCAGCAGCTGGGTAAAAATCTTGTGCTGGAAGCAGGAGGCGCCTCGTGCAGGGTGCCGATGCTGCTCGTTTCGCCGCAGCGTCAGCAAGCTCGTTCCCTGCAATGCCCACGTGACTGGGTACCCAACAGAACTTCACCGATTTCCCTGCCCGGTCTAAGGACGTAAGTCGTGATAAAATGTCCTGTATAAGGGGACTGCTTGGATGGAGCGATCTAAAGGCCAGAAGGCTACTTAAAGAGTCTGTTAAAATGAGGTGTAAAGCCTCATCGCTCACTTCAATAAAGCATAAAGCTTTGGTTATTGCGACTAGTTCTGACGTGTAGACTGAAGAATGAAATGGAAGCGAGAAAGAGCGAGTATCGTGGCCGCAAACAAATGCGCAGCCTACACCTTCGGATGTCTTGGATCCGTCCGTGTATGTAAAAGTGCGACCTTCGCAAGAAGCCAAGTGCTCCATGGCCCGAGACCTGGACTCAGACGGGTGGACATCTGCCTTTTTAAGTTCGGACAGTGATACGTCGATTTGAGGACGGATACACGTCCATGGCGGCGAGGGCGGGATATCTACACGTATCACGTCACGCAAGGACAAGCCGCTTCTCGCAAACAGATCCTGCATCCGTGAGCAGAAGGGCACCGATCGCTGTGGCGTGCCTTCGAAAAACGAGAGAATGCCTCTAGAGAAAACATAGGGGTACGTAGGATGCATGGGAAACTGGCGGAGCTTCAATGCATATCTCATGCCGAGCATCTGCCTGCGGAGAGAGAGGGGGGCTTCGTGCGTCTCCGCCAGGAGGCTGGTTGCTGGCGAGGTGCGAAAAGCGCCTGTAACGACACGCAGTGATGTATGGTGTATTGTATCCAGTGCTCGCTTATTTGTCTCGCTTGCACTGTCGTATATAAAACACGCATAGTCCAGTTTGGAGCGAATTATGGACCGATAAAGCAGTAAAAGCGTACTACGATCTGCACCATATGAAGTCCGCGAGACGCATCTTAAAATGTTCAGGGCTTTAAAACATCTCTCCCGAAGCACTTTAAAATGTTCCTTATAAGTCAGCTTTCTGTCAAAAAAAATGCCCAGAAACCTCGCTACCGGCTGTGTTGGAATCGGCTGACTGTACAGTCGAATCCCTAGGTTGGGGTCAGGGCAACGGCGGCGACAAAAGTGCACAGCTACAGTTTTTGTTGTTGAGAAGCGAAGGCTGTTCTCCGTACTCCACCTCTCCAGGCGTGTGACAGCTAGCTGCAGCTGTCGAGACACTAAACAAGCGCTGGAAGCAGAGTACCATATCGCGAAGTCATCTACAAAAAGAGATCGCCCGACCGCCACCGGGAGTTTGTCTCCTATGTCATTAATCATGAGAGCAAACAACGCCACACTAAGTACCCCTCCCTGAGGAACTCCGTTCTCCTGTGCAAAACTGGTGGAAAAATGATTTCCCACACGGACTCGAAAGTGGCGGCGAGATACAAAGTGTTGTATAAAGCGGCCCATACGACCTCGGATGCCATAATTATACAGTTTTCTAAGAAGGACATGACGCAATACAGTGTCATAGGCTGCCTCTATATCAAAAAATATTGCTCCAAGGTGCTTCTTTTCGTTAAAACACGCACGCGCTTCCGTGTCTAAGGTTAAAATGTGGTCAACCGCGCTACGATTTTTCCTAAACCCACACTGAGCGTTTGTAAAAACGCTGTTATGTTCTAAAAACCAACTAAGACGTGCTTTCACCATCTTTTCCATCAGCTTACACAGGGATGAAGTAAGTGAGATGGGCCGATAGTGGAGAGGGTCAAGACCCGACTTACCACGTTTTAAAATGGGTATTACGGTGGCTTCTCGCCAAGCAACAGGGAAAGCGCCCGTCTCCCACAGCGAGTTGAACGTCGCTAGCAGCGCCTCATGGGCAGCTGCAGGGAGATGCCGAAGCATGTCGTTGTGGATGGAGTCAGGACCCTCCGCCACACTTCGCAGTGAATGTATGGCGGAGGTCAGTTCGGCCAAGGTAAAAGGCTCGTTGTAAACACTGTGCTGGGTAGTGGAGAAGTCCACAGCACCTGGTTCTTGTCGACCCCACCGTCGTGCGGACTGCCCCTCCGTGTGCCCGCCCCGACATCGCTCAGAGAGTGCTCGGCCTATCACGTCGGCGACCTCTACTGGATGAATGATATCCGAGTCGTTCACTCTAAGGATCGGCAGCGGGACAGGGCTGTGCCGGCCAGCAATGCGCTTGATGCGTGTCCACACTTGGGACGTTGGAGTAAAACGGTTTAAAGAATTAACATAAGTGCGCCATGAAACCGCCTTTGCCTCCTTTATAGTGCGCCGGGCAAAAGCCCTCGCTTTCTTAAAAGCGATAAGATTATCTGTAGTGCTCCTTCGGTCAAACCTCCTAAAAGCTCTCTTTCGAGCCCGGATTGCTTCTCCGCATTCCTTAGTCCACCAAGGAACTGGAGCGCGGCGGGGCTGACCTGATGTCCTTGGAATGCACCCGTCGGCGGAGTTTAAAAGCAAGGAGGTAAAATCCTCTGCTGACATGGGAGAGTTATCGGCTCTGGTTAAAATCAGTGTCTCCATTGACACTTGGAATTCTGCCCAGTCTGCCTTGTGTACGTTCCACCTCTGTGGTCGGCTGCCTAAAACTCGGCCATCCTGGTGCTGGAGCCAAACCGGGAGGTGGTCACTTCCCAGTGGGTCATCGTGCACAGACCAGGTAAAAAGATGAGCTAGCTGGGGGCTCACCAAGCTCAAGTCCAATGCAGAGGTCTGACCGGAGGGCACTGTAAAATGGGTCCGTGTTCCCGTGTTTAAAATACACAGAACCTCGTCGTTAATAAAATGCTCTAAAAGGCGGCCACGAGTGTTCGTGGCATTACAACCCCAGGCAGTATTATGGGCGTTAAAATCGCCCAGCAGTAAGATCGGTGGCGGCAGCTCAGCGACTAATCGTCTAAGTTCCTGCAGAGGAAGGTCGATGCCAGGGGGGAGGTACACCGAACATAGGGTTACCTCTCGACGGTGGAGGTTAATACGAGCGGCCACTGCCTGCAGCGTGGAACGCAGCGCGAGCTGTCGCGCAGGCACACTATGGTGAATCGCCAGCAGAACTCCACCATGTGCAACTGTTGTTACTGGTATGTCTTTACGGAAGACAGCATAGCCCTTCACCGTGCACTGCATATCGGGTGCCATTTTCGTCTCCTGGAGACAGATGGCCAGTGGATTCCGCCTGCGGATGACTGTCTGCAGGTCTTGAAAATTGGATCTCAGACCTCTACAGTTCCACTGAAGAATAAAATGCATGGGAATGGATTAAAAGTGCGCAAAAGCACGTTTAAAGAAGGAGCAGGCCCCGCAGGGGCATCGGCCTCGGCCGGTGTAAGGGGAGTAGCGCCCCCTCGGGTCCCAGCTAACCCCCCCCCCCTCCATCCCCCCTCACACTCACCCCCCGGCCCAGTCCCAGTCCATTTTTGCAACCCCCGTAACAAGTCCCGAACCCCTCCCCCTCCCCACTCAGTTTACTGGGTGTCCCCGCTGAAGCCTCCTCCCTTTGCGGCGTTTGACGGTCGGGTGCTAGTCGCCCGACCTGAACAGGCTTCTTACGTCGATTATGGCAATTTACTATGATGTGACAGGGGACGCCTGGCTTTTTACATTGGCAAGGCTTTTCTGCGACTAAGCGCGTCGACCCGTACCCTGGGATGAAGGGGTCCTGGAGGCTGAGCCACCTGCCGCGCGGGCTAGTCGTGGTGGCGTGGCAACACTCCTCTTTGGCCTGGATTTCCGGAAGGGCGGGGACACTCAGTGAGGCGCCGCACTGAGAAGCTTTCGCGTCGGGGCTGCTGCCGGGGGTCGTGGCTTGGCTGTCTCGCTGCCGCAGGGCGGGTGCATGCACTTGTCTGGCGGCTGCGGGGTGGCTTTGCCGCTGCACCGGGTGGCGTCCCGGCTTAAGGCGTCAAGGGAGGAGGCGGCGTCTAAACGGCGGGGGTGGTGAGTCTCTCTCTCCCCTCTGGGAGGGCGTCGTCGAGCCCCGTACAGCCCAGTCTCCAGCCCTCGGCCTTGTAGCGGCGCCGTGGTGGAGCGTCGGCGGGGACTGGGCAGAGACCAATTCACTTACCATGGATACTTCAAACCCAAATCTACGAACCACGGCTTCTGCCGCCCCTCGCCCATCGGCTTCGGCCGATGGACGAACTATCCCGTCTGGTGGTGAAAACCGCCCTTCGGTGAATGACTCTCGCTCCACTGAGGTGGAGCGGAACGGACGACGTGTTGCGCAGGAGAGCGCTGAGAAGGCGCCCTCCCCCACTCCTCGGGTTCTGGTGTTCTCCTCTGAGCAGAGGAGGCTCAGCTCACTTTCCCCTTTCCAGAGGAAGGACGGCTGTGATCGGTTCGGAAAGGTGATCCGCTGCGACAAGTTGCGAGACGGCGCAATCGAGGTTGAGTTTGTCAACGTGGCTGACGCGGCAAAAGCTCTATCGGCTACAAGCTTTGTATGCACGGTGAGGGATGGAGGCATCAGACGGGAAGTCACAACTCCGATGACAGTGGCCCCGCATAGGACCAAAAATTCGACGAAGGGCATCGTGAACTGCTATGATCTGCGAGATGTTAGTGACGAGGAGATCGTGGAGGGTCTCACCAGGTTTGGCGTAACCGAGGCAAGGAGGATTTTATCCAGGAGAGGAGGAAACATGATTCCGACAGACAACATAGTTTTAACATTCAACAGCACCGACCTTCCGTCGGAAGTGGTGGTGGGGTATGTTCGCGTGAAGGTGCGTGCCTTCATCCCCAACCCGATGCGGTGCTTTCGTTGCCAGCGTTTTGGTCACACCAAAACGCACTGTAAAAACCGACCGACGTGTGCAAGGTGTGCCTCTACGGAGCACACGGACGAGAACTGTGAGGCTACAACATTCAAATGCGTAAACTGCCCCGAGGGACAGAAACCTCACACTTCCTATGATAGGACCTGTCCGATGTACGCCAAGGAAAGAGAAATAAATAGCATAAAGACCAACAGGAACATATCGTTCAGAGAGGCTCGTGATGTATACGACGAGTCCCACCCAAGAACGTCATATGCCCAGATGGCGAGAGCTCCTCCATCTGTTCCTCTCTCGCCCAAAGCTATGCTCGAACAGATGAGCGCAGCGCAGCTGGTTCTGCTTCTAAAGTCCTTCGGTCTTTCTGTCGTTGCTGCCGGGGCAGCGGCGGCTCCTGCGGGGGCCTCGGCGGCTCCTGCGGAGGCCTCGTCGGCCCCTGCGGGGGCCTCGGTCGTCCCCTCCCCTTCCCCCACCTCCACTCCTGGGGGACAGGGTGCCCTGGCTGCCCCGGTTGCGGCGCCCGCTGCTGCGGCGGTGAGTGCCAACACTGGGGATGGAGGCGAGGGCTGGACCCTTGTCCAACATCGGCGCTCGAGCGAGCGACGGTCTCCCTCTCGTACCGAGCCTGCGTCACCCAGGCACTCTTCTGGTTCGGCGACGGCGACTCCCAGCCGCCCTCCTGCTGTAAAGGAGACTGCGGTCATGGCGGCTTTGCGCCGCAACCAGGAGGAAAAGCGGGCGCGCGATGTCAGGCGTGCTCGCCTCGTCGAGAAAGCCCGCGAGGCCAAGCGTTCTCCGGAAGCCGTGGGGGTCGGTGAGTCGACTCCATCGGGGGCTGTGGGCCCGTCGCCTGGTGGGTCGGCAGGACCGTCCCCTTCCTCTGTGCGTTCTGCGGAGGGCCCGTCTCCGATGGGTCCCCCGCCACCACTACCACCGCAGCTGCCGCGTGCCCCTCCACCGCCGCGGCCCGCGGGGTCCCCGAGTGGAGAGCAGCCACCGGTGACCCCGTTGCCGGCGTCAGGAGCGCGGCCGACGCCGGTGTCCCCGCCTTCTTCGCCGGGGCGGGCGGCGGCAGCTGCCGCGCCGGAGCGTCCCGGCAAGCGTGTTCTGCCCTGGAAGGGTTCGCCAACGGAGGGTGGCAGCCCCCGTACCCGCCAGCGTTTTCAGCCGGGCTCGACCGGAGGACGGTCCAGCTCGGCTGATGGCAGGTCGCGGCTGGGTCACGGCCGAATCCAGTTCGGGGACAGCTCCTTCCCGGATGCGGCGGAATATTTTTAGTCATTTGCACTATGTGCCTCTTTAAGCCCCAATCATCATCATTTCTAAGTTCTTTTGAACTTTTTACCGCCCTTTTGGGTGTTTTGCCGTCCTGTTGGACTCTCTACCAGGCGCGTTTGCCTCGGTGCCTGTGTCCTTTTACTTTCTTAGTGGTTTTACGTCATGTGAACTGGCTTTTAGTATGCGCCTTTGCCTGCTCCTTCTTTAAACGTGCTTTTGCGCACTTTTAATCCATTCCCATGCATTTTATTCTTCAGTGGAACTGTAGAGGTCTGAGATCCAATTTTCAAGACCTGCAGACAGTCATCCGCAGGCGGAATCCACTGGCCATCTGTCTCCAGGAGACGAAAATGGCACCCGATATGCAGTGCACGGTGAAGGGCTATGCTGTCTTCCGTAAAGACATACCAGTAACAACAGTTGCACATGGTGGAGTTCTGCTGGCGATTCACCATAGTGTGCCTGCGCGACAGCTCGCGCTGCGTTCCACGCTGCAGGCAGTGGCCGCTCGTATTAACCTCCACCGTCGAGAGGTAACCCTATGTTCGGTGTACCTCCCCCCTGGCATCGACCTTCCTCTGCAGGAACTTAGACGATTAGTCGCTGAGCTGCCGCCACCGATCTTACTGCTGGGCGATTTTAACGCCCATAATACTGCCTGGGGTTGTAATGCCACGAACACTCGTGGCCGCCTTTTAGAGCATTTTATTAACGACGAGGTTCTGTGTATTTTAAACACGGGAACACGGACCCATTTTACAGTGCCCTCCGGTCAGACCTCTGCATTGGACTTGAGCTTGGTGAGCCCCCAGCTAGCTCATCTTTTTACCTGGTCTGTGCACGATGACCCACTGGGAAGTGACCACCTCCCGGTTTGGCTCCAGCACCAGGATGGCCGAGTTTTAGGCAGCCGACCACAGAGGTGGAACGTACACAAGGCAGACTGGGCAGAATTCCAAGTGTCAATGGAGACACTGATTTTAACCAGAGCCGATAACTCTCCCATGTCAGCAGAGGATTTTACCTCCTTGCTTTTAAACTCCGCCGACGGGTGCATTCCAAGGACATCAGGTCAGCCCCGCCGCGCTCCAGTTCCTTGGTGGACTAAGGAATGCGGAGAAGCAATCCGGGCTCGAAAGAGAGCTTTTAGGAGGTTTGACCGAAGGAGCACTACAGATAATCTTATCGCTTTTAAGAAAGCGAGGGCTTTTGCCCGGCGCACTATAAAGGAGGCAAAGGCGGTTTCATGGCGCACTTATGTTAATTCTTTAAACCGTTTTACTCCAACGTCCCAAGTGTGGACACGCATCAAGCGCATTGCTGGCCGGCACAGCCCTGTCCCGCTGCCGATCCTTAGAGTGAACGACTCGGATATCATTCATCCAGTAGAGGTCGCCGACGTGATAGGCCGAGCACTCTCTGAGCGATGTCGGGGCGGGCACACGGAGGGGCAGTCCGCACGACGGTGGGGTCGACAAGAACCAGGTGCTGTGGACTTCTCCACTACCCAGCACAGTGTTTACAACGAGCCTTTTACCTTGGCCGAACTGACCTCCGCCATACATTCACTGCGAAGTGTGGCGGAGGGTCCTGACTCCATCCACAACGACATGCTTCGGCATCTCCCTGCAGCTGCCCATGAGGCGCTGCTAGCGACGTTCAACTCGCTGTGGGAGACGGGCGCTTTCCCTGTTGCTTGGCGAGAAGCCACCGTAATACCCATTTTAAAACGTGGTAAGTCGGGTCTTGACCCTCTCCACTATCGGCCCATCTCACTTACTTCATCCCTGTGTAAGCTGATGGAAAAGATGGTGAACGCACGTCTTAGTTGGTTTTTAGAACATAACAGCGTTTTTACAAACGCTCAGTGTGGGTTTAGGAAAAATCGTAGCGCGGTTGACCACATTTTAACCTTAGACACGGAAGCGCGTGCGTGTTTTAACGAAAAGAAGCACCTTGGAGCAATATTTTTTGATATAGAGGCAGCCTATGACACTGTATTGCGTCATGTCCTTCTTAGAAAACTGTATAATTATGGCATCCGAGGTCGTATGGGCCGCTTTATACAACACTTTGTATCTCGCCGCCACTTTCGAGTCCGTGTGGGAAATCATTTTTCCACCAGTTTTGCACAGGAGAACGGAGTTCCTCAGGGAGGGGTACTTAGTGTGGCGTTGTTTGCTCTCATGATTAATGACATAGGAGACAAACTCCCGGTGGCGGTCGGGCGATCTCTTTTTGTAGATGACTTCGCGATATGGTACTCTGCTTCCAGCGCTTGTTTAGTGTCTCGACAGCTGCAGCTAGCTGTCACACGCCTGGAGAGGTGGAGTACGGAGAACAGCCTTCGCTTCTCAACAACAAAAACTGTAGCTGTGCACTTTTGTCGCCGCCGTTGCCCTGACCCCAACCTAGGGATTCGACTGTACAGTCAGCCGATTCCAACACAGCCGGTAGCGAGGTTTCTGGGCATTTTTTTTGACAGAAAGCTGACTTATAAGGAACATTTTAAAGTGCTTCGGGAGAGATGTTTTAAAGCCCTGAACATTTTAAGATGCGTCTCGCGGACTTCATATGGTGCAGATCGTAGTACGCTTTTACTGCTTTATCGGTCCATAATTCGCTCCAAACTGGACTATGCGTGTTTTATATACGACAGTGCAAGCGAGACAAATAAGCGAGCACTGGATACAATACACCATACATCACTGCGTGTCGTTACAGGCGCTTTTCGCACCTCGCCAGCAACCAGCCTCCTGGCGGAGACGCACGAAGCCCCCCTCTCTCTCCGCAGGCAGATGCTCGGCATGAGATATGCATTGAAGCTCCGCCAGTTTCCCATGCATCCTACGTACCCCTATGTTTTCTCTAGAGGCATTCTCTCGTTTTTCGAAGGCACGCCACAGCGATCGGTACCCTTCTGCTCACGGATGCAGGATCTGTTTGCGAGAAGCGGCTTGTCCTTGCGTGACGTGATACGTGTAGATATCCCGCCCTCGCCGCCATGGACGTGTATCCGTCCTCAAATCGACGTATCACTGTCCGAACTTAAAAAGGCAGATGTCCACCCGTCTGAGTCCAGGTCTCGGGCCATGGAGCACTTGGCTTCTTGCGAAGGTCGCACTTTTACATACACGGACGGATCCAAGACATCCGAAGGTGTAGGCTGCGCATTTGTTTGCGGCCACGATACTCGCTCTTTCTCGCTTCCATTTCATTCTTCAGTCTACACGTCAGAACTAGTCGCAATAACCAAAGCTTTATGCTTTATTGAAGTGAGCGATGAGGCTTTACACCTCATTTTAACAGACTCTTTAAGTAGCCTTCTGGCCTTTAGATCGCTCCATCCAAGCAGTCCCCTTATACAGGACATTTTATCACGACTTACGTCCTTAGACCGGGCAGGGAAATCGGTGAAGTTCTGTTGGGTACCCAGTCACGTGGGCATTGCAGGGAACGAGCTTGCTGACGCTGCGGCGAAACGAGCAGCATCGGCACCCTGCACGAGGCGCCTCCTGCTTCCAGCACAAGATTTTTACCCAGCTGCTGGTGCTTTTTTACAAAACCAGTGGCAGCGTACGTGGGACACACAAGCGAGCAACAAGCTCAGACCGGTCAAACCGGTGCTTAGACAGTGGCCATCAAGTTCACGGAGAAACAGGCGCGAGGAGGTTACTCTGTGCAGACTGCGGATTGGCCACACGTACGCTACACACGGGTACTTGCTTTGTGGCAGTGACAGGCCCATGTGTCCTAGATGCAACGAGCCTCTCACTGTGGCGCATGTCTTGCTCGCCTGCCCACGGTATGCTAGAAAGCGTTCAAGGTATCTCGGCCAGGTCATGCCAACCGTGACGCTGTGTCATCTTCTTGATGATGATTCCCAATGGATCCAGTCCGGCGGTCTCTTTTCCTTCGTCCGTAGCATTGACTTCCCTGTGATATTTTCGCATCAGTAAGTAGTTAACGTTATGGGCGCAAATTGACCATGCAGTCGTCGCGCCCTTAAGCCCCAACAAACAAACAAACAAAGAAGGAGCAGGCAAAGGCGCATACTAAAAGCCAGTTCACATGACGTAAAACCACTAAGAAAGTAAAAGGACACAGGCACCGAGGCAAACGCGCCTGGTAGAGAGTCCAACAGGACGGCAAAACACCCAAAAGGGCGGTAAAAAGTTCAAAAGAACTTAGAAATGATGATGATTGGGGCTTAAAGAGGCACATAGTGCAAATGACTAAAAATATTCCGCCGCATCCGGGAAGGAGCTGTCCCCGAACTGGATTCGGCCGTGACCCAGCCGCGACCTGCCATCAGCCGAGCTGGACCGTCCTCCGGTCGAGCCCGGCTGAAAACGCTGGCGGGTACGGGGGCTGCCACCCTCCGTTGGCGAACCCTTCCAGGGCAGAACACGCTTGCCGGGACGCTCCGGCGCGGCAGCTGCCGCCGCCCGCCCCGGCGAAGAAGGCGGGGACACCGGCGTCGGCCGCGCTCCTGACGCCGGCAACGGGGTCACCGGTGGCTGCTCTCCACTCGGGGACCCCGCGGGCCGCGGCGGTGGAGGGGCACGCGGCAGCTGCGGTGGTAGTGGTGGCGGGGGACCCATCGGAGACGGGCCCTCCGCAGAACGCACAGAGGAAGGGGACGGTCCTGCCGACCCACCAGGCGACGGGCCCACAGCCCCCGATGGAGTCGACTCACCGACCCCCACGGCTTCCGGAGAACGCTTGGCCTCGCGGGCTTTCTCGACGAGGCGAGCACGCCTGACATCGCGCGCCCGCTTTTCCTCCTGGTTGCGGCGCAAAGCCGCCATGACCGCAGTCTCCTTTACAGCAGGAGGGCGGCTGGGAGTCGCCGTCGCCGAACCAGAAGAGTGCCTGGGTGACGCAGGCTCGGTACGAGAGGGAGACCGTCGCTCGCTCGAGCGCCGATGTTGGACAAGGGTCCAGCCCTCGCCTCCATCCCCAGTGTTGGCACTCACCGCCGCAGCAGCGGGCGCCGCAACCGGGGCAGCCAGGGCACCCTGTCCCCCAGGAGTGGAGGTGGGGGAAGGGGAGGGGACGGCCGAGGCCCCCGCAGGGGCCGACGAGGCCTCCGCAGGAGCCGCCGAGGCCCCCGCAGGAGCCGCCGCTGCCCCGGCAGCAACGACAGAAAGACCGAAGGACTTTAGAAGCAGAACCAGCTGCGCTGCGCTCATCTGTTCGAGCATAGCTTTGGACGAGAGAGGAACAGATGGAGGAGCTCTCGCCATCTGGGCATATGACGTTCTTGGGTGGGACTCGTCGTATACATCACGAGCCTCTCTGAACGATATGTTCCTGTTGGTCTTTATGCTATTTATTTCTCTTTCCTTGGCGTACATCGGACAGGTCCTATCATAGGAAGTGTGAGGTTTCTGTCCCTCGGGGCAGTTTACGCATTTGAATGTTGTAGCCTCACAGTTCTCGTCCGTGTGCTCCGTAGAGGCACACCTTGCACACGTCGGTCGGTTTTTACAGTGCGTTTTGGTGTGACCAAAACGCTGGCAACGAAAGCACCGCATCGGGTTGGGGATGAAGGCACGCACCTTCACGCGAACATACCCCACCACCACTTCCGACGGAAGGTCGGTGCTGTTGAATGTTAAAACTATGTTGTCTGTCGGAATCATGTTTCCTCCTCTCCTGGATAAAATCCTCCTTGCCTCGGTTACGCCAAACCTGGTGAGACCCTCTACGATCTCCTCGTCACTAACATCTCGCAGATCATAGCAGTTCACGATGCCCTTCGTCGAATTTTTGGTCCTATGCGGGGCCACTGTCATCGGAGTTGTGACTTCCCGTCTGATGCCTCCATCCCTCACCGTGCATACAAAGCTTGTAGCCGATAGAGCTTTTGCCGCGTCAGCCACGTTGACAAACTCAACCTCGATTGCGCCGTCTCGCAACTTGTCGCAGCGGATCACCTTTCCGAACCGATCACAGCCGTCCTTCCTCTGGAAAGGGGAAAGTGAGCTGAGCCTCCTCTGCTCAGAGGAGAACACCAGAACCCGAGGAGTGGGGGAGGGCGCCTTCTCAGCGCTCTCCTGCGCAACACGTCGTCCGTTCCGCTCCACCTCAGTGGAGCGAGAGTCATTCACCGAAGGGCGGTTTTCACCACCAGACGGGATAGTTCGTCCATCGGCCGAAGCCGATGGGCGAGGGGCGGCAGAAGCCGTGGTTCGTAGGTTTGGGTTTGAAGTATCCATGGTAAGTGAATTGGTCTCTGCCCAGTCCCCGCCGACGCTCCACCACGGCGCCGCTACAAGGCCGAGGGCTGGAGACTGGGCTGTACGGGGCTCGACGACGCCTTCCCAGAGGGGAGAGAGAGACTCACCACCCCCGCCGTTTAGACGCCGCCTCCTCCCTTGACGCCTTAAGCCGGGACGCCACCCGGTGCAGCGGCAAAGCCACCCCGCAGCCGCCAGACAAGTGCATGCACCCGCCCTGCGGCAGCGAGACAGCCAAGCCACGACCCCCGGCAGCAGCCCCGACGCGAAAGCTTCTCAGTGCGGCGCCTCACTGAGTGTCCCCGCCCTTCCGGAAATCCAGGCCAAAGAGGAGTGTTGCCACGCCACCACGACTAGCCCGCGCGGCAGGTGGCTCAGCCTCCAGGACCCCTTCATCCCAGGGTACGGGTCGACGCGCTTAGTCGCAGAAAAGCCTTGCCAATGTAAAAAGCCAGGCGTCCCCTGTCACATCATAGTAAATTGCCATAATCGACGTAAGAAGCCTGTTCAGGTCGGGCGACTAGCACCCGACCGTCAAACGCCGCAAAGGGAGGAGGCTTCAGCGGGGACACCCAGTAAACTGAGTGGGGAGGGGGAGGGGTTCGGGACTTGTTACGGGGGTTGCAAAAATGGACTGGGACTGGGCCGGGGGGTGAGTGTGAGGGGGGATGGAGGGGGGGGGGGGTTAGCTGGGACCCGAGGGGGCGCTACTCCCCTTACACCGGCCGAGGCCGATGCCCCTGCGGAGGAAGGGGACGGTCCTGCCGACCCACCAGGCAACGGGCCCACAGCCCCCGATGGAGTCGACTCACCGACCCCCACGGCTTCCGGAGAACGCTTGGCCTCGCGGGCTTTCTCGACGAGGCGAGCACGCCTGACATCGCGCGCCCGCTTTTCCCCCCCCCCCCTCCATCCCCCCTCACACTCACCCCCCGGCCCAGTCCCAGTCCGTTTTTGCCACCCCGTAACAAGTCCCGAACCCCTCCCCCTCCCCACTCAGTTTACTGGGTGTCCCCGTTGAAGCCTCCTCCTTTTGCGGCGTTTGACGGTCGGGTGCTAGTCGCCCGACCTGAACAGGCTTCTTGCGTCTATCATGGATATTGTCCTAGCATTAACTATGATGTGACAGGGGACGCCTGGCTTTTTACATTGGCAAGGCTTTTCTGCGACTGGGCGCGTCGACCCGTACCCTGGGATGAAGGGGTCCTGGAGGCTGAGCCACCTGCCGCGCGGGCTAGTCGTGGTAGCGTGGCAACACTCCTCTTTGGCCTGGATTTCCGGAAGGGCGGGGACACTCAGTGAGGCGCTGCACTGAGAAGCTTTCGCGTCGGGGCTGCTGCCGCGGGTCGTGGCTTGGCTGTCTCGCTGCCGCAGGGCGGGTGCATGCACTTGTCTGGCGGCTGAGGGGTGGCTTTGCCGCTGCACCGGGTGGCGTCCCGGCTTAAGGCGTCAAGGGAGGAGGCGGCGTCTAAACGGCGGGGGTGGTGAGTCTCTCTCTCCCCTCTGGGAGGGCGTCGTCGAGCCCCGTACAGCCCAGTCCCCAGCCCTCGGCCTTGTAGCGGCGCCGTGGCGGAGCGTCGGCTGGGACTGGACAGAGACCAATGCAATTCTCCATGGATACCAATCTCGAACCCACCCTGCTCTCTTCGGACCACACGGACCACCTACCTCCCGCTCGAACCAGACCAGATACAGTTTCTCGATTTTTGTTGATCAGCTTCGGAGAGGGTGCACAGTCAGACACGCTCAACCCTTTTCATCTCCACAGAGCCATCTCCCGGTTTGGAGAAGCTACACGGGTAGTGAAACGGTCAGACGGGAAGGTGGAAGTGGCGATGAAGACTTCTGAGAGCGCACGGAAGTTGCTTAGCGCGGATACCGTTTCTATCCAAACAAAGAATGGTACCAGAACGATTCCGATCACAGCCCGCCCCCACCCGACCAAGGGTTTTTCAACGGGTGTGATAACGGTGCCAGACCTGGGTGACGTGGAGGAGGAGGAGATCCTGGAGGAGCTACGGGACCAAGGGGTCCAGAAAGTCCGCCGATTTCAGCGCAGAGAGAACGGCAACGCTGTCAACTCAGACACGTTGGTCCTGTCTTTCTCCCAGGAGGAACTCCCAGAGAGAGTCCGCATCGCCTGGCGATCCGTCCGCGTGCGACAATACGTACCCAACCCGGTCCGATGCTACAAATGCCAAGCATACGGGCACATGGCCAGTTCCTGTAAGGGTAAGGAACGCTGTGCCCGATGTTCGGTACTCGGCCACAACTCATCCAAGTGCGAGGCCCCAAAGCCAAAGTGTACCTGTGGAGGCGAACACGAAGTGTGGTCGCGGGAGTGCCCCAGACTCGAGGCGGAAAAAAAGAAAGTAAAAGACAGGGTCACTGGCAGCGCAAAGAGGGCAGCTGCGCCGCCACACTCGGGCAACCCTATTCCGTCTGCCGGACACCAGTCGCAGACTGTGCCGACAACTACCCCGTACCGAAACGCCCTCACGGGAGAGCAGCGCCAGCCACCAGAGACCCCTGCTCCATGCCCGCCGCCGGTGACCATTACACCAGAAACAAGGATGAAGGACTGCATGGAGCTATCTTTGCAGCAGTTCTTTGCTCTCCTGAGCGGTTACAACAGCCCCGCACAGTCGCTCAAAACCACAGTCACACAAACAAGAGACTTTGGTGTCCAATGCAACATCCAAAACACAGCAACCAAGCATGTACAGACGGACCTGTTTGCTGAGCAGCTTGTTCCTCTACTTGAGGTAGATATCTCCGGGGATATCATCACCGCCGAGGAAGGCGACACAGGAGGAATGTCCACTGAACCATCTTGTAAACGGCCCCGGGAGGACTCTCCCGCTCAACCACCTGTGTCGAGACCGACCCTCCCCCGGTCAGTCGAGACGAGCGATGCCTCCTCCCATCCCCCGGAGACACCAACAACCACCAAGCGCGCACGTGTCGCTTCCGATCGCGACTCGACGTCGATCTCCGTTGCGCAGGGGCGGTCTGCTGACGCCGGAATGGAGGCTATAGACGCTGACGTCCTCTCATCCGTGCCAATACACGGATCAGGAGCCACGGGAGAAGTAGCCAGATCGACGCTCCAGATCCACATAGGACCTCCGGACAGACCAGTCACGCCGACGGCGGGAAACCACCAGGAAAGCCCTGTCACCACACCGTCTAGCCAAGACCGTGGCAGACAGCGGATAAGCTGGTCAGGGGATAGCTCATCCCTGATGCGTCCACCCGCGCTGCCCCCACCGCCAACGTCCACCAGTGGACGATTCGGCTCAGTGTCCCCTCTGGGTTTCTTTTCCCCAGTTCAGTCGCCGTCGGAACTGTCGAGGCTAGGTGACGCAGCCGTTCGCTCGCGCTCCGCGCAGAGATCTGGTCGGTGGCCTGAGAGCTCTGCCTCCAGAGAGAGAATCCCTGGGAGGCGCTCCTCTTACAGCAACAGCAATGACAATGTATAAGTCTAGTCAAGTTTTAACCTTTTATCTCTCCCTCTTAGCTATGACTTCCGTATTGCAGTGGAACTTGCGTGGCTTCAGAGCCAACCACGCCGATCTCCAGGCATTGGCAGCGGCCAAGACGCCAGCTGTGATAGCCTTGCAGGAGACGAAGCTCAGAGCTGAAAACTCATGCAACCTGCACCACTACAAATCGTATCGATACGATCTCCCTTCTGCCACGATAGCACACGGAGGTACCGCACTTATGGTCCATTATAGCGTCCCCTCGCACTCTTACCACCGGGAGTTTGTCTCCTATGTCATTAATCATGAGAGCAAACAACGCCACACTAAGTACCCCTCCCTGAGGAACTCCGTTCTCCTGTGCAAAACTGGTGGAAAAATGATTTCCCACACGGACTCGAAAGTGGCGGCGAGATACAAAGTGTTGTATAAAGCGGCCCATACGACCTCGGATGCCATAATTATACAGTTTTCTAAGAAGGACATGACGCAATACAGTGTCATAGGCTGCCTCTATATCAAAAAATATTGCTCCAAGGTGCTTCTTTTCGTTAAAACACGCACGCGCTTCCGTGTCTAAGGTTAAAATGTGGTCAACCGCGCTACGATTTTTCCTAAACCCACACTGAGCGTTTGTAAAAACGCTGTTATGTTCTAAAAACCAACTAAGACGTGCGTTCACCATCTTTTCCATCAGCTTACACAGGGATGAAGTAAGTGAGATGGGCCGATAGTGGAGAGGGTCAAGACCCGACTTACCACGTTTTAAAATGGGTATTACGGTGGCTTCTCGCCAAGCAACAGGGAAAGCGCCCGTCTCCCACAGCGAGTTGAACGTCGCTAGCAGCGCCTCATGGGCAGCTGCAGGGAGATGCCGAAGCATGTCGTTGTGGATGGAGTCAGGACCCTCCGCCACACTTCGCAGTGAATGTATGGCGGAGGTCAGTTCGGCCAAGGTAAAAGGCTCGTTGTAAACACTGTGCTGGGTAGTGGAGAAGTCCACAGCACCTGGTTCTTGTCGACCCCACCGTCGTGCGGACTGCCCCTCCGTGTGCCCGCCCCGACATCGCTCAGAGAGTGCTCGGCCTATCACGTCGGCGACCTCTACTGGATGAATGATATCCGAGTCGTTCACTCTAAGGATCGGCAGCGGGACAGGGCTGTGCCGGCCAGCAATGCGCTTGATGCGTGTCCACACTTTGGACGTTGGAGTAAAACGGTTTAAAGAATTAACATAAGTGCGCCATGAAACCGCCTTTGCCTCCTTTATAGTGCGCCGGGCAAAAGCCCTCGCTTTCTTAAAAGCGATAAGATTATCTGTAGTGCTCCTTCGGTCAAACCTCCTAAAAGCTCTCTTTCGAGCCCGGATTGCTTCTCCGCATTCCTTAGTCCACCAAGGAACTGGAGCGCGGCGGGGCTGACCTGATGTCCTTGGAATGCACCCGTCGGCGGAGTTTAAAAGCAAGGAGGTAAAATCCTCTGCTGACATGGGAGAGTTATCGGCTCTGGTTAAAATCAGTGTCTCCATTGACACTTGGAATTCTGCCCAGTCTGCCTTGTGTACGTTCCACCTCTGTGGTCGGCTGCCTAAAACTCGGCCATCCTGGTGCTGGAGCCAAACCGGGAGGTGGTCACTTCCCAGTGGGTCATCGTGCACAGACCAGGTAAAAAGATGAGCTAGCTGGGGGCTCACCAAGCTCAAGTCCAATGCAGAGGTCTGACCGGAGGGCACTGTAAAATGGGTCCGTGTTCCCGTGTTTAAAATACACAGAACCTCGTCGTTAATAAAATGCTCTAAAAGGCGGCCACGAGTGTTCGTGGCATTACAACCCCAGGCAGTATTATGGGCGTTAAAATCGCCCAGCAGTAAGATCGGTGGCGGCAGCTCAGCGACTAATCGTCTAAGTTCCTGCAGAGGAAGGTCGATGCCAGGGGGGAGGTACACCGAACATAGGGTTACCTCTCGACGGTGGAGGTTAATACGAGCGGCCACTGCCTGCAGCGTGGAACGCAGCGCGAGCTGTCGCGCAGGCACACTATGGTGAATCGCCAGCAGAACTCCACCATGTGCAACTGTTGTTACTGGTATGTCTTTACGGAAGACAGCATAGCCCTTCACCGTGCACTGCATATCGGGTGCCATTTTCGTCTCCTGGAGACAGATGGCCAGTGGATTCCGCCTGCGGATGACTGTCTGCAGGTCTTGAAAATTGGATCTCAGACCTCTACAGTTCCACTGAAGAATAAAATGCATGGGAATGGATTAAAAGTGCGCAAAAGCACGTTTAAAGAAGGAGCAGGCAAAGGCGCATACTAAAAGCCAGTTCACATGACGTAAAACCACTAAGAAAGTAAAAGGACACAGGCACCGAGGCAAACGCGCCTGGTAGAGAGTCCAACAGGACGGCAAAACACCCAAAAGGGCGGTAAAAAGTTCAAAAGAACTTAGAAATGATGATGATTGGGGCTTAAAGAGGCACATAGTGCAAATGACTAAAAATATTCCGCCGCATCCGGGAAGGAGCTGTCCCCGAACTGGATTCGGCCGTGACCCAGCCGCGACCTGCCATCAGCCGAGCTGGACCGTCCTCCGGTCGAGCCCGGCTGAAAACGCTGGCGGGTACGGGGGCTGCCACCCTCCGTTGGCGAACCCTTCCAGGGCAGAACACGCTTGCCGGGACGCTCCGGCGCGGCAGCTGCCGCCGCCCGCCCCGGCGAAGAAGGCGGGGACACCGGCGTCGGCCGCGCTCCTGACGCCGGCAACGGGGTCACCGGTAGCTGCTCTCCACTCGGGGACCCCGCGGGCCGCGGCGGTGGAGGGGCACGCGGCAGCTGCGGTGGTAGTGGTGGCGGGGGACCCATCGGAGACGGGCCCTCCGCAGAACGCACAGAGGAAGGGGACGGTCCTGCCGACCCACCAGGCGACGGGCCCACAGCCCCCGATGGAGTCGACTCACCGACCCCCACGGCTTCCGGAGAACGCTTGGCCTCGCGGGCTTTCTCGACGAGGCGAGCACGCCTGACATCGCGCGCCCGCTTTTCCTCCTGGTTGCGGCGCAAAGCCGCCATGACCGCAGTCTCCTTTACAGCAGGAGGGCGGCTGGGAGTCGCCGTCGCCGAACCAGAAGAGTGCCTGGGTGACGCAGGCTCGGTACGAGAGGGAGACCGTCGCTCGCTCGAGCGCCGATGCTGGACGAGGGTCCAGCCCTCGCCTCCATCCCCAGTGTTGGCACTCACCGCCGCAGCAGCGGGCGCCGCAACCGGGGCAGCCAGGGCACCCTGTCCCCCAGGAGTGGAGGTGGGGGAAGGGGAGGGGACGGCCGAGGCCCCCGCAGGGGCCGACGAGGCCTCCGCAGGAGCCGCCGAGGCCCCCGCAGGAGCCGCCGCTGCCCCGGCAGCAACGACAGAAAGACCGAAGGACTTAAGAAGCAGAACCAGCTGCGCTGCGCTCATCTGTTCGAGCATAGCTTTGGGCGAGAGAGGAACAGATGGAGGAGCTCTCGCCATCTGGGCATATGACGTTCTTGGGTGGGACTCGTCGTATACATCACGAGCCTCTCTGAACGATATGTTCCTGTTGGTCTTTATGCTATTTATTTCTCTTTCCTTGGCGTACATCGGACAGGTCCTATCATAGGAAGTGTGAGGTTTCTGTCCCTCGGGGCAGTTTACGCATTTGAATGTTGTAGCCTCACAGTTCTCGTCCGTGTGCTCCGTAGAGGCACACCTTGCACACGTCGGTCGGTTTTTACAGTGCGTTTTGGTGTGACCAAAACGCTGGCAACGAAAGCACCGCATCGGGTTGGGGATGAAGGCACGCACCTTCACGCGAACATACCCCACCACCACTTCCGACGGAAGGTCGGTGCTGTTGAATGTTAAAACTATGTTGTCTGTCGGAATCATGTTTCCTCCTCTCCTGGATAAAATCCTCCTTGCCTCGGTTACGCCAAACCTGGTGAGACCCTCTACGATCTCCTCGTCACTAACATCTCGCAGATCATAGCAGTTCACGATGCCCTTCGTCGAATTTTTGGTCCTATGCGGGGCCACTGTCATCGGAGTTGTGACTTCCCGTCTGATGCCTCCATCCCTCACCGTGCATACAAAGCTTGTAGCCGATAGAGCTTTTGCCGCGTCAGCCACGTTGACAAACTCAACCTCGATTGCGCCGTCTCGCAACTTGTCGCAGCGGATCACCTTTCCGAACCGATCACAGCCGTCCTTCCTCTGGAAAGGGGAAAGTGAGCTGAGCCTCCTCTGCTCAGAGGAGAACACCAGAACCCGAGGAGTGGGGGAGGGCGCCTTCTCAGCGCTCTCCTGCGCAACACGTCGTCCGTTCCGCTCCACCTCAGTGGAGCGAGAGTCATTCACCGAAGGGCGGTTTTCACCACCAGACGGGATAGTTCGTCCATCGGCCGAAGCCGATGGGCGAGGGGCGGCAGAAGCCGTGGTTCGTAGGTTTGGGTTTGAAGTATCCATGGTAAGTGAATTGGTCTCTGCCCAGTCCCCGCCGACGCTCCACCACGGCGCCGCTACAAGGCCGAGGGCTGGAGACTGGGCTGTACGGGGCTCGACGACGCCCTCCCAGAGGGGAGAGAGAGACTCACCACCCCCGCCGTTTAGACGCCGCCTCCTCCCTTGACGCCTTAAGCCGGGACGCCACCCGGTGCAGCGGCAAAGCCACCCCGCAGCCGCCAGACAAGTGCATGCACCCGCCCTGCGGCAGCGAGACAGCCAAGCCACGACCCCCGGCAGCAGCCCCGACGCGAAAGCTTCTCAGTGCGGCGCCTCACTGAGTGTCCCCGCCCTTCCGGAAATCCAGGCCAAAGAGGAGTGTTGCCACGCCACCACGACTAGCCCGCGCGGCAGGTGGCTCAGCCTCCAGGACCCCTTCATCCCAGGGTACGGGTCGACGCGCTTAGTCGCAGAAAAGCCTTGCCAATGTAAAAAGCCAGGCGTCCCCTGTCACATCATAGTAAATTGCCATAATCGACGTAAGAAGCCTGTTCAGGTCGGGCGACTAGCACCCGACCGTCAAACGCCGCAAAGGGAGGAGGCTTCAGCGGGGACACCCAGTAAACTGAGTGGGGAGGGGGAGGGGTTCGGGACTTGTTACGGGGGTTGCAAAAATGGACTGGGACTGGGCCGGGGGTGAGTGTGAGGGGGGATGGAGGGGGGGGGGGGGTTAGCTGGGACCCGAGGGGGCGCTACTCCCCTTACACCGGCCGAGGCCGATGCCCCTGCGGGGGGTGCATTTGTATAATGTAACCCCGCGCGACAGCGAAGTAGTGGCAACGGCTCCTGCGAGCGGTGTGTACAGCTACCCAGTGCGTCATCGTGTCAGGCCAGATGTTAGCCATGTGAGCCAGCAGCTGTGGGAGAGCTTGTCGCCTGAGCACGGACCGTTCAGTGTTGGTGATGCTGTGTGGGTGCGGAAACCCAGCTCTCGGTGTACAGAGCGGTCGCGGCGTTGTGAGGTGACTGCCGTGGTGTCGCCTCAGGTGGTTGAAGTTGAGGGCGTACCCTGGCATGTTAGAGACTTGCGACCGTGTGATGAGCGTACTGACATCTGCACTGCTGATGTGCCTGTGACTGCGCCGCCGAGCCAAGCGCTCCCCATATATGTGTTTCCTGATGTCAGTGTGAATAGTGTAAATGACTGTCACTCCTGATGTCGATCCCGGGCTAGATGACGCGCGTGTTGAACCTGTTCCTGTTGTGGAGGGTGTGGAGGAAGTGGCTGCGCGTGAACACCACAGTCAGCGGTCGCGACGAACTCCCTCGAACCTCGACCTCCGCGGTGTTCGTTACGAGGAGTTTGGGACGCCGGTGACGTGAATGATCTTGAAGATCAGGGGGGGGGGAGTATAATAATAGTGGCATATGTGTGTTGTGTCTGAGCCACCGTGCGCCGCGTGGTGGCTCAGCTGAGCCGGACGCGTGCGTGGCCGGGTGGTCAGCTGAGCCGGGGGCGTGCGTGGCCGGGCGGGCAGTGTGCGGCCGGGCCGGCTGGAGGGGGGATGGTTTGCTGTGCGCGTACTGAGTGAATAGAGGTGCTGCTGTGCAACCTGCGTTTGGTTTCTACGACACCTTTCAAAGACAGCGGCGACACTGCATGTCTGTGAAGTTGGGATACGCGCCGTGGCGAGGGGGAAACGTCTTTCTCACAGGTATATCGACTTCAGGGGAAAGGACATCACATCGCACTTTTGAGCGTTCGCTTTGCTAAAAAGCAGCAAATGTTCAAATTCGAGACATTTGATGACGAGGTGCTACAAGAAGCAATCACCGCGTCCGATGCGGCGTGGAGGACTCCCAATGAGTTCCATATATCTGTTGCATTAGTGTTGTGTAATATGTTCTAAGTGAATCAGGAAGAAGACAAGACAGTTGATTGGACACTTCGGCCTACTCGGACCATTTCGTGTCATGGAAACTAACTAGCCTTTCAAAGACAGCGGCGACACCCGCATGTCTGTGAAGTTGTGATACGCGCCGTGGCGAGGGGAAACGTCTTTATCACAGGTATATCGACCTCAGGGGAAAGGACATCACATCGCACTCATGAGCGTTAGTTTTGCTAAAAAGCAGCAAAGGTTCAAGTTCGAGACATTTGATGACGAGCTGCTGAAACAAGCATTCACCGCTTCCGATGCGGCGTGGAGACGGACTCCCTATCAGTTCCATCTGTGAAGTTGTGATACACGCGCCGTGGCGAGGGGAAACGTCTTTCTCACAGGCATATCGACTTCAGGGGAAAGAACATCACATCGCACTCTTGAGCGTTCGTTTTGCTAAAAAGCAGCAAATGTTCAAGTTCCGAGACATTTGATGACGAGCTGCTAGAACAAGCATTCACCGCGTCCGAGCTATGCATCGAGCCGAGTCATTCATCGAGCCGAGATAGACCGTACGCACCGGCACTAACTTCAACACGAAGTGGAAAACCAAGAACTATTTAGAGCAGGATGAGTTCTATAAGCGGTAATGTTTCATGATTGACAGAAAGTTTTGCCTCATACATTTTTGTCTGGCTGATTGGGTTGGATTATGTCTGGCTTCATATATAAGCCTCGTGTCAGCACATGCCATGTTTGGCGATGATTACGCCCTATAAATGTCTCCCTTCAGCGTTTCCGGCTGGTTCCTGACTCACTGACTAAAACGACGACGCGACCTGTCCATTCCTTGTTCGTGATGCTCCTTATCATAGGACCGACTTCCTCTATAGAGTTAGCATTGGCTCGCCATTCCATCCGTCTTGAGTCAAGCACCAAACAGTGATCGGGACTCGATCGTCTATCTTAAGTTAAAAATGGACTTGCCAGGGAACGGAAATTAATCAATTGAATAGTGTCTGGGTTCCCTGCTCAAATGAGGCAAAATTCTTGTAATTATGGACCCGCAGTCCAAACGTCAAATCAAATACTGGCTGCGGCACTGGTTTCGTTCGTTCAAATCATGTTTGCAGCTCTCATGATTCACAAGTGATGCACCGAAAGCATCAAATTCCAAGATAAACGTACAGAAAATCCCTAAAATCTTGTTTTGGTACGCATGAAATCAAGCAGCTGGGCCACACACCTTAATTAAATCAAGCAGCTGGGCCACACACCTTAATGAAATGACTAAATCATCAACAATAAACAGCATATCGAACCTTTGGAAAGCCCGAAAATGCGTCCAAGCAACAAATATGTCCAAGCAACAAATATGACCACCGATAGTTTTGTGCGTGACATATTTCACCATTTATAGACCCATGCATATATCATTTCATAACATATTTAACTTTATATGAATCAGTCTAAAACCCACTCAGTTGTTCCCACTCAGTTGTTCCTACTCGGGTGTTAGTCAACACCACTGCCTGTAGTGTAAACACTGCTGCCTGTAGTGTAAACACCGCTGCCTGTAGTGTAAACACTGCTGCCTGAAATGTAAACACTACTGCCTGTAGTGTAAACACTGCTGCCTGTAGTTGCCAACAATACCATGACAGCGACAATCCTCCTCGTCTGTTGACAGTTGGTTCATGATCCCAGCCAGTCGCTCCTCGTAGTTCTGGTATACAGGAATGAGGAGTATATCAATCCTGTAGTTCTGGTATACTCCTGACCAATTACTGATCCCAGCTTGCCAATGTATCCCCAGTTCGGATGTTAACATGCCTATACCATAATTTAACATGTCATCAAGTCATGTTAGGAAGCAGTACGTATATCGACAAGGCAGATTTTAAGTAAATGAATTGGAACGCTCCGCCAAAGAATCAGCACCTGGTGGTCCGCTCACTGATAACGAAGCTGGTGGGAAAAGATACTCTGGCGGCTCAAAGCCTAACTGAACAACCATCAAAGGCCCACCCACTGAAAGAGGGAAGACCCGCTCTGGGCCCGGCGACTGTCCAAGATGTCATCGGTAAGTGTTACCATTATACCCACGTGTACCCACTGAAGGAGGCAAGACCCGCTCTGGGCCCGGCGACTGTCCAAGATGTCATCGGTAAGTGTTACCATTATACCCACGTGTACCCACTGAAGGAGGCAAGACCCGCTCTGGACCCGGCGACTGTCCAAGATGTCATCGGTAAGTGTTACCATTGTACCCACGTGTACCCACTGAAGGAAGCAAGACCCGCTCTGGACCCGGCGATTGTCCAAGATGTCATCGGTAAGTGTTACCATTGTACCCACGTGTACCCACTGAAGGAGGCAAGACCCGCTCTGGACCCGGCGATTGTCAAGATGTCATCGGTAAGTAGATGTAGATGTATTTGAACAAGATCCACTCTTTGGAGTGGCTTTTCACAAGTTCACGACAGAACATTGACACATATAAAACGCAGCCATGGTGAACTTGCATACCTACACAGAAAAATACTTCACGAACAAAGATACACGTACATACATGCAAAAGATGACTGTTGATACACACCTGCCCATTCACCTCCCCTAGCTTGACAACAGTATTTGTCTAACTTTCGCCCGGTAGGATAGCGTTCCTGGCTCTACATTTAGCTCGTTTAGACTAGTCACGCCGCGGTAGCATAATCTCCTTCTACCTGCCTCCGTGCGAATAGAGGGGAGCGTAAGGAGGCCAGCTCGTCTTGTGTCGTGGTGGTGACGTTGGCAAGCCCGGTATCCTATCGTGCTTCTGAGGTACTCAGGCTGACCTGTCACGATGGTGCGCTCTACAGCACATACCGTGTGGTATGTCACCAGCTGTCTTGCAGTCAACCACTTAAGCTGTTTGATGGTCTCAGACACGCTATCGCTACGTCTCTTGCCAGTCACGACTCGTGCACAAAAGTTGATCACTTTTTGAACACGGTGTAGCTGCGTCTCACCGCATGAACCGAATACCGACAGGCAGTATCGCATCATAGACACGACAAGCGCTTCAACGATACACTTCAGCGCCGATCTCGGTATAACATGGCGTGCGTGCACCAACGCTATAAGTATACCTGTGCACTTGCGAGACACGCTGTCTACGTGTGATGCGAAGTTCAGATGTCGGTCCATTGACACGCCGAGATTCTTCACCTCCTTTGACTCAGCAATGGTGGCCGCACAGAAACTAAGCGTAACTGGCGCTAAGTCGCGAAGCATCGCTGGCGTTCCCAATACAACCATCTGAGTTTTTGTGGCGTTTAGTTTCATGCCGTTATGACAAAACCACTGGTACACTCGGTCAAGCACGTCCTCCATGCGAATGATCAGCTGTTGCACGTCACCCTTCCTACCTGTAACCATTAGTTGCGTGTCGTCAGCGAACTGGACTACACTGACACCGTCTGGCACACACAGACTAAGGTCATTCGCGAACAGCATGTACAACACACAGCTCAACGCTCCGCCCTGGTACACACCGATCACATTTTCCCTGGAGTCTGAAAGAAGAGCCGTTCCGTCCGCGCACCTCACCTGGACCTGCTGTGAGTGGTGTGTCAGATAGTCGCGGAACCAAGAAGCATCTACGCCGTACAAAGAAAGTTTTTCCAAAAGTCTGTCATGAGGAACAACATCAAAACATTTTGAGAGATCCAATAATACCAAAATGCAGATGTTACCACTATCCATGGCTTGAAGAGCCTGGTCTGTTATGACGTGAAGGGCCGTTTCAGTAGAACGTTGTTTTCGATATCCGTGTTGTGCGTCCGAAAGCAAATAATTGTCCTCGAGGTAGCCTGATAGTTGTTTCTGCACTACACGTTCAACTAATTTCATGATCGCGGGCAATATCGAGATGGGTCGTGTGTCGGATGGCTCGGCGGACACCTTCCCTTTTGGTATAGGGGTCACCAACGCGTGCTTCCAATCACGCGGTACCACGCCGGTGGCTAGGCTAGCATTAACAACATCTAATAGCGCATGGCCTACCCCCGGGAAGAATGACTGCAAGATGCGTACACTTACACCGTCCTTCCCGGTTGAGTTCGATGGTTTCATTGACATGAGGGTGGCATACAGTGTGTCTAAGTTAATTGCCTGCACCTTAAATGCACATGTCGACACTCTTGGGAGTCTCGTAGGCACATGAATAGTAGCAGCTGGGACACTAGCAGCCGTGGTCGGGCCGATCATAACGTAATAGTCATTCAAAGCATTCGGTGTGATCCTCGGTATTTCACAAGTCTGCTGTTTCCGACCTATCACTGACCGCAGCACACGCCACAGGCCCCCTCGGTCACCGCGACTGATCGCACCCGCGTATTTCTCACGGCTCTCGTTCCGCACGGCGGCGCGGCACAGTCGGTTCACTCGTTTGTACTCGGCGCGGTCGTTTCCAGCGAGGGCCGCGCGGCGGCGCTGCAGTAGTTGCTGCGTTTGGGCGGTTACAGGCGGCGCAGTCACCTGCCTCTCACGCACACGTTTTAGCGGCGCGACAGTATTCAGTCGATCAATGAAGGTCTGATGGAAAACAGTCCATTTACGTTCCGTGGTTTCACAATCAAAGACTGGGGCCCAGTCTATCTCAGCAAGCTGCTGGTTAAAAGAATCGTGGTCTATCCTGCTAATGGCTCGCCGGTACACATTAGACTGGCTAGCGGGTAATACTCGACCCTCACGGGCCAGCAACACACGGGTGAAGTCATGCGGACCGCCATAATGACACCTCGTAACACCGACACGTCGAATCAGTTCAGGACGGTTGGTAATGATAACATCCAACAATGAACTGGCGGGACGGTACGTGGCGCGGCTCTTGTTGGTAACATGGAGTCCATACGTGGTACATAATCGCAGTAGTGGGTTGGGTGTGTCGCTGTTTCTTGCTTTCAGTAGGCAGCAGTTCAGATCGCCTCCGAGGATTAAAGTTACACGTGGAAAGTTAGCAAGCATATGTTGCAGCTGACACTCTAAATCGTCCAGATCGGTGGCAAGCTGACGCGATGTGTTGTGCGGCACACGGTATGCGGACGCGACCAGCACTGACTGGTGCTTACTGGTACGAACTAACACCCAAACGATCTCCAGGTTAGAGTTCGCTATTCCAGTAACAGGTGTCGGCAGTAACTCACTGGTTAGGCTGTCACGCACCAGTACAGCCACACCACCCTTGCCTTTAGGTAGGACAAGGTCGGCCGGCCGGTCACGTCGGTAGAGTTTGTAGCCACTCACCCCCATCATTCGGTCAGGCACGGACGGGGTCAACCATGTTTCACACAATGCCAAAATATCATAGCCGTAGACACCGTGAATGTCATTACGGAGGTCATGAATTTTGGGCTTGTAAGACTGGATGTTGAGGTGTCCGATGATAAGTTGATCCGCCTCGATGTCTCCGTGGCGGCGCCAGTTCACACCGCCCCTGCTGCCCCGCCGCCTGGACGCGCCCCTGCCGCTTCGGCGTGTTCCGCCGGCCGTAGCCGGTGCCGGGTTAACTGGCTCGTTGACAGATGGACGCTGTGGGCGGGGGTGGCCGGCCGGCTGGTGCGGCTCAGCGGCAGGGGTGGTGGCGGCGGCAGGCCGGCCTGGTTGACGGGGCCACGGCCGCTCGGCAGGCAGGGCAGTATGCAGGATGACGTGCAAAGCATGGAGCATCATTAACGCCCTGATGAGCATTGTCGCTGGTCCTGGTAAATTGGTAGTCATCTCAGCGATTTTCACCGTCACTCGGCAGCATCCGAACGTTCACAGACAGTCGGGTCCTCTCATTCGAGTTCACACGCAAAATCACTCACTTCACTCACTCAACAACACGATCGCTCAATCAGCCGCACTCTTTCACTCTGGTCACTAGGTCTCCGCGTTCACACAGGACTTGCTCACTGTAGGTCAGACACGCGCTAGGATGGTGTAAGGAGAGCCGGGAGCGCTGCGGCCCGTGGCGCTGCGCTGAGCCAACCGTCGTCGCCGACGCTCGGCACCGAACTGGGGGGTTTTCAGCTCTCGGTTCCGGACCTACCTGACTTCGCAGGTCGCCGTTAAAACGGTCCAACCGCCCCCTGGCTCGGTGCCAAGTATTGCTGACGGAGTGGCGCGACGTTATCCGTGCCCGTCGCTTCGGTGACGACCTGCTGTCCATTATCTCAGCCGCTTAAAAAACCGCCCCTGTCGGGGCGAGTTATCAGGTCAGAGAAAGTCGCCGAGGAAAGTCACCGAATGGCGACTTTGGACAGTGGAAAAGCCCAAACCACGCTGGACTACCCATGTGATGGCAAGTGCCTCAAATGCGAGGACATACCGAATGACGTCCGGCCATCAGGACCGAAAGTCTCGAGTCGGCTCAAAGGCCGACTGGTGTCTCACTTAAGAACAGAGCACAACATTACGAACACGAACTGGCGGTGTCTACAATGCCGGGAGACCTACGCAGCATACCGCGCGGTTGCGTCGCACTATGTGCGATGCAAAATCAGTCGCGGCAGCAGTAGTGACCCCGGTGCGGTGGCGACTAAACCAAAAACCGCGGCCAAAAGAGGAAGTAAGTTGAAATCCGAGCGACATGCGCCTCGTGATGATGACGATGATCCTCCTCTGGCGGCTGTGGTGGAGGTGCCCAAGACACCGCTGGACGGAATTGACGGAAATGGAATGGACCAAAATCCCCAGTATGCCACGGCGGAAAGGGTCACAGAGAGCAAGGCAGCCTCCAAATACGCGCAAGCTGAAAGGATCGAAAGCGTATCTCTCTGTGTCGAATCCGAAAATCCTGAGTCCACGCAAGTGGACAGGGCCGCAATGCGGAAAGGAATTGACGGAATTGACGCTCCTGACAGAGTAAATCCCAAGTACGCTTCGGTGGAACCGGTAAATCCCCAGTACGCTTCGGTGGAAGGGGTCACAGACGATCGCGGCAGTGGGCACGCCACGTTCGTCTGTGAAGAATGCCAAAGAGTGTTCGACACAAAGGCTGGAAAGCAGCTGCATCGAAAACGCAAACACGCCGTTAAGTACAACGCCTCTCTACCTGAACCCTCGAAACGTCAGATATTCACTGACGAGATAATTGATGATCTGGTAAAAGCCGGTATAGCATGGCCGGGCCGAGCAACCTGCGGCATGGGGGTTGGTCAGTATATTTGCAGCCGCTTCCCGGCGTATACCGCTGACCAAATCAACGCGCTCAGGAAGCGTCCAAAGTACAGAGAGGCTGAGCGGCGGCTCAAATGCGAATTCGATGCGGCTGCGACCACCCAACTGTCGACACCCGAGAACGTCCTCAGAATAACAAGATCATCAGGATCACCGCACATGGCGGGTAGATGTGAGGGGAGGGAAGGCAATTCACCGGGAGGTACGCCACCACCCGGCGGAGGCGCTGACTCACCCAGGGAAGATGTCGAGCCGGAGAGGGCTGCACGACCTGAGCGACTGACTGGCGAAGCAGAGACGAGGGCATGGGACTATTACGATGCGGTTTGCGATGGTGGTGATGTAAGCGTGCTATACGAGGAACTTCTGGATAATATCGTTTCCTCAGGCGATGGGGTTGGTCGAGGTGCACGGCCCTCCCCCGCGCAACGGGGAAACCCGCGGCGTGACAGACCCGAAACAAGGGCTGAGCCTAAAAATCGCCATCAGCAAAAGAGAGCACGCTACGCACTCCATCAAAGACTGTACCGCAAAACTCCCAGTGAACTCATGTCCGAGCTACGACAGCCAGGCGCCGCTGGGCGGCATGTCCTTCCCGACACGACTGATATCACTCGCGTCTACGGTGAAAGGTTCGGCATGGAATCACCCCAAGACACGCACGCCTTTGAGCCCAAAGCGGGCAACAAAGGAGCGGTCGAGCTTCTACCCTTCTCGGAGGGCGAGGTTCTCGATGTCATGAAAAGCCTCGGTGCCACGTCGGCGCCAGGGCCGGACGGCGTGACCGTTCCCATGATCATCGATTGGGGAGTGAACATCGTCAGACCTATCATCAACTCCTTCCTCTGGACTGGGAAGATCCCGGACATGCTCCGGGTGAATAGAACAACGCTGATTCCCAAGAAGGCGGAGCCCGAGGGCATCAATGACTACAGGCCGCTTACCATCGGCCAAATGTTCAACAGACTGTACGCCAAGCTCCTGACCAAGCGCCTAACGGCAAGGGTCGAGCTAAATCCGAGGCAAAAAGCCTTCGTACCAGTGGATGGCTGCAGTGAGCATTTGTTTGTAGTCGGTGAAGCACTCGAGCACTGCCGGAAACAGAGGAAGGAGTGCAATATGATGTTTCTTGACCTGGCGAAGGCATTCGACATGGTTTCTCACTGCTCAATCCAGCGCGCACTGACCAGGTTCGGTGTGGGACCTCGATTCGCAGCGGTCGTAGGAGACTTGTACTCCGACACTACGACCGTGATCCGCGGACAGCAGGGCCCCACCGGACCAATACGTATGGCGCGCGGAGTCAAGCAGGGCTGCCCACTAAGTCCTATACTGTTTAATATGGTGATGGACGAGTTAGTGGACGGCCTGGGAACGATGCACGAGCTGAAACCTGGAAAAGATCTGAGCGGCTTCAACTCGCTGGCCTTCGCTGATGACTTGGTGTTGGCCAGTGGGACCACTCACGGGATGAACGTACTCTTGGCGGAGGTGCGAGCATTCTTCGGGGACCGGAACATGTCGGTAAACGCAGCGAAGAGCCACGTCATCCGCATGGCTCCGGCCCCTGGCACCCGGACGGTGAAGGTGGTTGGGGGTACGACCTACTCCTACGGAGATGAACCGATCCCGAATCGGACGATCTCGGAGACGGTCAAGTACCTCGGCCTCCGCCTCACTCCGATGGGACTGCCGAACTATTCTGGAGACGAGGCAGTAAAAGACCTAAAGCTCATCCAAAAGGCTGCATTGAAGCCGGCGCAAAAGCTCGACATGATCAGACGCATGCTGCTGCCGACCCAAATGCACGCCCTAAGATTACCACTTTACCCACGTGTACCCACTGAAGGAAGCAAGACCCGCTCTGGACCCGGCGATTGTCAAGATGTCATCGGTAAGTGTTACCATTGTACCCACGTGTACCCACTGAAGGAGGCAAGACCCGCTCTGGACCCGGCGATTGTCAAGATGTCATCGGTAAGTGTTACCATTGTACCCACGTGTACCCACTGAAGGAGGCAAGACCCGCTCTGGACCCGGCGATTGTCAAGATGTCATCGGTAAGTGTTACCATTGTACCCACGTGTACCCACTGAAGGAGGCAAGACCCGCTCTGGACCCGGCGATTGTCAAGATGTCATCGGTAAGTGTTACCATTGTACCCACGTGTACCCACTGAAGGAGGCAAGACCCGCTCTGGACCCGGCGATTGTCAAGATGTCATCGGTAAGTGTTACCATTGTACCCACGTGTACCCACTGAAGGAGGCAAGACCCGCTCTGGACCCGGTGACTGTCCAAGATGTCATCGGTAAGTGTTACCATTGTACCCACGTGTACCCACTGAAGGAGGGAAGACCCGCTCTGGACCCGGTGACTGTCCAAGATGTCATCGGTAAGTGTTACCATTGTACCCACGTGTACCCACTGAAGGAGGCAAGACCCGCTCTGGACCCGGTGACTGTCCAAGATGTCATCGGTAAGTGTTACCACTGTACCCACGTGTACCCACTGAAGGAGGCAAGACCCGCTCTGGACCCGGCGATTGTCCAAGATGTCATCGCTAAGTGTTACCATTGTACCCACGTGTACCCACTGAAGGAGGCAAGACCCGCTCTGGACCCGGCGATTGTCCAAGATGTCATCGGTAAGTGTTACCACTGTACCCACTGAAGGAAGCAAGACCCGCTCTGGACCCGGTGATTGTCCAAGATGTCATCGGTAAGTGTTACCACTGTACCCACTGAAGGAAGCAAGACCCGCTCTGGACCCGGCGATTGTCAAGATGTCATCGGTAAGTGTTACCATTGTACCCACGTGTACCCACTGAAGGAGGCAAGACCCGCTCTGGACCCGGCGATTGTCAAGATGTCATCGGTAAGTGTTACCATTGTACCCACGTGTACCCACTGAAGGAAGCAAGACCCGCTCTGGACCCGGCGATTGTCAAGATGTCATCGGTAAGTGTTACCATTATACCCACGTGTACCCACTGAAGGAGGCAAGACCCGCTCTGGACCCGGCGATTGTCAAGATGTCATCGGTAAGTGTTACCATTGTACCCACGTGTACCCACTGAAGGAGGCAAGACCCGCTCTGGACCCGGCGATTGTCAAGATGTCACTTCACAAATTGTATATTTGTGATTGCAATTTTCGTTACGATGATGATTAGTGCTTTAGGGCTCCTCAACTAATTGGGTATATGGCGCCCATAACAATAAAATAAACGCACAGTCGGGAAACAAAGCAGTCAGGTGGAAAACAAGCAATTGCAAACGTAGGCCTTGGAAAACATCAGAAAAGCAGACAAAAGTAGCATCACGACACTGGCAAACAAATCATAAGAAACAGTGTAAATAAGAGCCCGAAAAGGCGTCCGTGACGCAAGGCGACCTAGCACTGGGAACGTGCGGTAGAAACCTTCGAGAACATCAAAATGAGGCAATCAGAAACAAGAGGCTGGCGAGCAATCACATAAACAGAAACTATGTGAGACGGGAACGGGGCCAGGTGGAAAATGCAACACGATTCAAACCAGTCCGGAGATACGAATGGTGCGTCTAAGCCATGCTCCTAGCCGTGGCTTAATCGTCCTCGAGTTTGTCATGTGACTGCCTGTCCCATCTGCGCTGCCATTTGCTTTGGATGTGACTGAATATACCTTGGTAATAATCTCTAGCTGGTAGTGGAAACCTGCGGGTATTGGGTGCTCCCGCAGCACGTCTCACAGCTTTGTCAGCACTGTCATTTCTGTAGCATCTCGCATTTTGAAGGGCTTCGGCGAGCTGTTCTGGTGGGGCCTAGATAACCTATGGAGGATGACGTCAGCGCAGGATCGGCAGTACAACCTGAGGATAGACCTGGAATATGTCGAGGGCGAGAAGCGACACGCCGTGTATCAGGGCTTCAAGATCGCGTCTGAGGAGGACAGCTTCCGGCTGAGTGCGACAACCCAACCGACTGATCGGCCAGCAGGCGCGGCGCGCTACATCGGCGACCCCCGGCCGCTCCAGTGTTATTGTGTTTTCGTGTGGAACAAGAAGCCTCTCATAGTGAAACCTACCCTCTACGTGATCGTAAAATTGAGCTTCATCTCTGTGTAGTGTCATCAAATTCGTGATTCGCGCCTTCTTCTGTAAATCGTCTTGCAAAAATTTGCGTGGAAATTGTGAACCGCTTGCGTGAACAACCGCACTGGGCATATTTGAAGACTGGAACATTTCTTTCGACGAAACCAACATCAACATTACCGTGACAGTGTGAAAGTGGTACTCATCGGCACTTAGCTCATCGCTTCCTCAAGAAATCTTCAAGAAACTAAATCACTATTTTTCTGTCGGACTCCTACGAACTGTGCGGCGCGGAGGAACATCTCACCAGATTCAGCACCCCGTCCATTGCCATAGCAACCCCCGCTGACTGGTGGACACCCTTCGGCAGGGGGACGCCCGCCGACGTGCCGCCCGGCTAAAGTCAACATGCCGAGCGGCGAAACGGTCGCCGGGGCACGCCCCCAGCGGCCGGCGAGGCGGGGCTGCCGGGGCGATTGGCGGGTCCGACGGGCCAAGGGAAAAGGGAGCGGCGACCAGCCGAATGCTCCCGGCGCTGGGGCCTCGCCCCTTCGTGTAGGGCGCCAACCGACACCTGAGGCGGCCTACCGACGGGGCGACCGCCCGGCCCAATCCGACGCACCAGCTGCCGGCCGTG
The DNA here is from genome assembly GCA_036785665.1 of Chirona hameri. Classification (NCBI taxonomy): domain Eukaryota; kingdom Metazoa; phylum Arthropoda; class Thecostraca; order Balanomorpha; family Balanidae; genus Chirona; species Chirona hameri. The sequence goes on from JAXIVJ010000592.1 coordinate 164,747, forward strand.
CGGAGCCAGCCCCGGCACAGGGCCCAAGCGCTGCCCGGACCCTCAGGCGCCCTAGTCGCCTCACCATGGCCCAGACTAGAGGTGCCATTTCAGCTGCGAATCAACCCGGCGTGGCGCCAAGGTCAGGGAAGCTGCGCGTCGGCACCATCAACGCCCCGTCGCTGATGCCGAAGGTCGACCAGGTGATCGACCTGCTGCAGAGGGAGGCTCCCGATGCGTTATGCATATGCGAGACGTGGCTCCACTTAGATATCTTGTCACGGTTCCTCGTGTTTCCCGAGTATTATATCGTGCGGCAAGACCGACCTCCATCAACGTCAGGCGGGCAAACAAGAGGAGGTGGGGTAGCCATCATCTTGAAACAGGATATTCAGCACCAGGTGATGGACATGCTGGATGCCGACCTGCTCGAGACGCTCTGGCTGACGATTACCTGGCCGGGCGGGCGACCCAGCGTCCTTGGCGCCATCTACCGGCCGCCTGCCGGCTCAGCGCACCGAGCGGTAGACCAGCTGCAGGAACAGCTTCAGACGGCGCTCATCACCCAGAAACCGATGATTCTACTCGGCAACATCAACATCAACGTGCTGGACACCACCTCAGCCACCACCCGCCACTACCACACCGCTCTAGCCGAACTAAGCCTGGCCCAACTGGTGCAGGAAGCCACCCACCTCCATCCCAACCCCACGTGCCTCGACCATGTGATCACAAACATTGAGCCTACACCAATCACCACCGTCCTGAATACATGCATCAGTGATCACCAGCCTGTGATAGCGGAGGCACCCATCGGAAGGCTGCGCAAGCGCGCCATCCACCGGCCCACCAGAAGCTGGCGCACCGCCGATTGGGACGTCATCTGTCTGTACTTCCTCCTCGCCGACTGGAACAGCCTGCACACTAGCAATGACTTAAACCGAATGGTCGTCGACTACATGACGATCTGGACCGAGGTGCTCGACCGTCACTGCCCCGTCCGTAGCCGGCGAGTCCGTCATCCTGAATTCCCGTGGCTGACGGACAATCAACCACTGCGGGAAGTGATGGCGGAGCATATCTGTTTCCCAATTGAAATGGATGATTGTGAGAAGACCGTTTGGGCATTAATCTTTTTAACTCTTTGTCGAGGTGCCATTCTTATCCTGAAAAACAGTGAACGTGACATCAGATAGAAGAAGAGAAGGCATGTGGCAGGAGTGAGAAAGATTGTACTTACTTCACACCTTTATGGACATCCAACATGCATAAATACAAGAAAGCTGCGGAGTAATGCTTTTTGAGAACATGATGTCCCAAATGTCACTGAAAGTCAGTGGTCTGAGCACTTTAGGGTATGTTTTACTGTTTCTTATATAATGAAATCGTTGCTCAATGTGCCAGGGTTGTGCTCATCTATGACACAACTGACTCAAGTTATCCCCATTAGCACCTTGTGGTCTGGGCATAGCGCCAGCATATTAAAAGTGCTAGCATTGTGGTGTGACATTTTTATAGCAACCATTGGTCTTCAAACCATGTCTGTAGCCGATCTTGCATCTCCATCAACCCTACTTCAGTCCCTCACATTCCTTCCTGAACTGTTGTGCGGAGCTGAACACGTTACATTCGTCATCATAACATCAGAAGTTTGTTGCCAGTGACCTACAGATTGATGTGCTCATTAATCACAGGGAATCAGGTGTAAGAAAAATGTTGCATGCAAATTGCATTCCATTTGCTCAACTGAATTTCATCTTTCTTGTTTCTCAGATGCCATCACAGACCTTCAGCATCATCGTTGACCTGGTGGCACCAGACTTGACTTCAGACCCAACAAGCATTGCTGATTCCGTCCCACTTAGGAAGCGCGTCGCCATTGCATTGTGGGTTATGGCATCCACAGCAGAGGTGAGGACGTGGCATGCTTGTTTGGTGTCGCTAAGAGCACCGTCTTCAAGTTCTTCCACATGTTTCTTCGGTATGTTGTCATAAGAAAAAGAGGAATTGGAAAATGGCACTGTCATGAATTTAACTTTCCTTTATATACAAGTGCGATGGTGTTTATGTTTCAATCATAAGTTCAAATGTGATATGTTGTAGGTATCCGTTTGCTAAGACATCATTGTATGTTTGTGACCTGTTGTCATGATCTTCTCTTCAGTACTTTTATCAATGAAGTTGTCATGTTCGTGTTCGGACACTGTTGTCATATATATATATATATATATATATATATATATATATATATATATATATATATATATATATATATATATAGATAGATAGATAGATAGATAGATAGATAGATAGATAGATAGATATATATATATACATACATACATACATACATACATACATACATACATACATACATACATACATACATACATACATACATACATAGATAGATAGATAGATAGATAGATAGATAGATAGATAGATAGATAGATAGATAGATAGATAGATAGATAGATAGATAGATAGATAGATAGATAGATAGATAGATAGATAGATAGATAGATAGATAGATAGATAGATAGATAGATAGATAGATAGATAGATAGATAGAAGATAGATAGCACTCGACTCACTCACTCAGATCTCGACTAGCTCAGATCGACGTGCTCTCACTCTAGCTAGCTAGATCGCTAATAGACTCGACTGCACTAGCTAAGATAGATAGATAGATCATGATAGATAGATAGATAGATAGATACTCAGCTCAGCTCACTCACTCAGCTCACGCACTCACGCTCGCACTCAATCGTACTACTAACTCAGCACGATAGCTCACGACACTACACTAGTGACAGCGACTACACACTACTCATACTATACACTTACTATACTACACTCACACATATATATATACTATATTATATATATATATATATATATATATATATATATATATCATATATATACTATATATATATACTATATATATATCTATATATATATATATATATATATATATATATATATATATATATATATATATATATATATATATATATATATATATATATATATATATATATATATATATATATATATATATATATATATATATATATATATATATATATATATATATATATATATATATATATATATATATATATATATATATATATATATATATATATATATATATATATATATATATATATATATATATATATATATATATATATATATATAAGCAAATTAAAATATGGTGTCTGTTCAGAAGACATGTTCGGAGTAAGGGCAGCTTATTCTAGAATGGCATGTCTCAAAACAGTGCTGAAAACCATCCATCAAATTAATATCAATAGCGGCATTACAAGCATAGGCGTACACAAGGGAGGGGGCAAACGGGGAATTGCATCCACCCCCCCCCCCCCCCCCCCCTGAAGGTCTGTACGTGCTTCCTTCGGTCGAAAAAATGAATGATTTTTGTTAATTTCTTAAGAGAAAAATGGTGAAAATATGCCCTTTTAAAAATATAGTGGCCCAAATCCGGTGAGTTTTTTTTGGTGGGGGTACTTTATGCCCCCTGAGCAAAAATTGCCCCCCTCCTGGAGCAAATTCTGGTTACGCTACTCATTACAAGCACACCTGTTCAAAGATAGGGTCAGAGTAGGGTAGGGGTACATACCCACCTACCTACCCCACCCTTATGCATGAAAGAGAGGCATAGCTTCTCCAAACAAGTTGATGGGGCTGAGAAGGGTGAAAAATGCTCAAGGTACAACCAAATCCTTAATAACAGAACTTGCACAAAGGCGGGATCGCCATTCGCCAAAAAATGGTGAGTATTCCCAAGGCTCTATAACAGTATTTCCCTGCTCATAACATCTCAATTTCGCACCTCTTAAATCAGCAGACAAAATTTGGTATATTTGGGTTAATAAATGGTACATATTTTAGTATGTATGAAAAAATATTCAGAACAACAATGAATTCCCATAATTCGTCCTGCATTCTTTGTGAAATAATTTTAAAGAAAGCAAAAGGTGGTAATATTGATTATCTCAAAATATATAGGCTAAATATATAGGCTAACCAGGGCAGCATCTTTTAATAATTTAGTAGGTACTAAAAATGTATTGGTTGGAACCAAATCCGTTCCTACTAAAGATGGCTAAGCGACAAATCCTTAGCCACCTAGGTGGCTAAGGATTTTAGTTGTCGTTGTCAACAGCACTCATGTAATTTACAGTATGGCAACATATGGTAACATCAGAAAAGCAGCTGCATTGTGCACCACAGCAAAATTTCCATATTTCTTCTGACGAAGCCGTTAAGCCTACCCAGGGTGTGTCAGGGAACAATTATAATAACATAATCAAACCTGACCTAACCTTTACAGCAATTACGGTTATAGGGACCAACGTTTAGAACAATCCGCTCACTGCGCTGCAGCCCTACTGGGAGCTGTTGCCCCCAGACCCCCAGACCATCTTGTGACAAAACCGAACCCTACAGCGTAAATAAGTTGTCTGATGTATTAATGCAACCCAACCTAACCTAACCTATTTATAATACTAACGGCTTTGTCAGAAGAAATATGGAAATGCTGCCCTGTTGCACAATGCCTATGTTGTTCTGATGTTACCATGATGATGTGACGTCATACTGACATAGCATTGTGCACTGACATAAAGTGTGTTACCCTGTGTCTTACCCTGTGTGACATGCCGCTGCGCCAGCTGACTGTGTGTGCCCTGTCACTGTGTCTTACCCCGTGTGACATGCCGCTGCGTCAGCTGCCCGTGTGTGACCTGCCACTGTGTCTTACCCCGTGTGACATGCCGCTGCGTCAGCTGACCCTGTGTGACCTGCCACTGTCTGACCCCATGTGACCTGCCACTGTGTCTGACCCTGTGTGACCTGCCACTGTGTCTGACCCCGTGTGACATGCCGCTGCGTCAGCTGACTGTGTGTGCCCTGTCACTGTGTCTGACCCTGTGTGACCTGCCACTGTGTCTGACCCTGTGTGACCTGTCACTGTGTCTGACCCTGTGCGACCTGCCACTGTGTCTGACCCTGTGTGACCTGTCACTGTGTCTGACCCTGTGTGACCTGACACTGTGTCTGACCCTGTGTGACCTGTCACTGTGTCTGACCCTGTGTGACCTGCCACTGTGTCTGACCCTGTGTGTGTGTGTGTGTGATTGGGGTTTTTGGGGGGCGCTTCAGCGCGTTGAGGCTATCAAGCGCCCATCCAGTCTACGCTACTTCAGCGCAGTCAGACGTGGGGGTTGTACACAATGTTAAAACGGATCTTCTGTAGGTAAGAGAGAACTTGTTTGATGCTGACTTCTGCACTGTCCCCTAGCACGTCGTCGAGCGATGCATTCGGGAAAAAACGTGATTTTATAAGTCTCAACTGTTGGCAGATATCGTTGGGAGATAACACGTGTTTTACGCTCAGTGGGGCGTTGCAGTAGCCGCATACCGGCGGCTCCGAGCTGGTCAGGTGGTAACTGTGAGTAGCGTAACAGTGGCCGATGCGGAGTCTAGCTAGCGCCACTTCCTCCATTCTGCTTCGCCTGCTGCTCGACTCCCACCTTCCGATATTCGGGCGTAGGCGTCTAAGAGCGCAGTCTGTCTCGTTATGCCACCTATCTTGCCATTCAGCGAGTACGATGTGGTTTATAGCTGGCTTCATATCGTCGGCCTCCATCTTCAGCGAACGAATACGCGAGGAGCGCGAGGCAGCTTTGGCAGCTTCGTCGGCTCTCTCGTTGCCCTCAACGCCCACGTGACTAGGCACCCATAACAATTTCACTTCTCCACCATCCGAGTGGATGCTGGTCAGCAGTTCTAAAATCTGTGTGACTAGCGATGAGGAGATCAGCTGGTTACGGAGTGCCATCACTGAGCTGGCTGAGTCAGTAACTATAAGACAAAAGTTTTGACTATGACGGCGAATGTGCTTTAAAACCTGGTAGATAGCGTACAGTTCAGAGGTAAATACTGATGCTGCGTCTGGCAGCTTAAAACGTCTACTGGTCGTCCCGCTGACGAAAGCGCAGCCCACGCCCTCAGCGCCCTTCGATCCGTCAGTAAAATATCTCCGGAACCCACCATATGAGTCAAGCTTTTCCAGCGCACACTGCTTCAGTTCGTTCGGCATAGTGGTCGACTTTGGGTGTTGCAAGAGGCTAAGGTCACAGCAAAGCCCTGTTAGGCGCCATGGCTCTACACGACAGGTGCGTCGTGTGGCCAAGCTATCGAGGTCAATGCCAGTGTTCTGCATCCAGCTGTGTGCGCGAGAACACAGGGCTCGGGAGGAGCTCTGACGAGTTGTTGAGAACAGATGGACCAGTGAATGGTCGAAGATCCAGTCATACGTGGGGTGGTCTGGGTCCTGCTTGATTTTACATACGTAAATGAGGGCGAGGCGCTTCCGTCTCAGATCTAGTGGAGTTTCCTCTGCATCCACAAGAAGGCTGGCTCTGCGTGAGGTCCGGAAAGCGCCAGTGGCTAATCGCACACACGCATGGTGTACGCTGTCGAGGGATTGCTTCGTGCTGTTCAGCGCTCCGTCGTACACAATGGATGCGTAGTCTAACACGGATCTGACTAGAGCATGATACAGTCGTAAAAGCGTGGTCCTGTCAGCACCGTAAGACATGCGGGAAGTTACCTTCAGAATGTTCATACGCTGTGTGCATTTGTCCTTCAGTTGCGCGATATGGGGAACGTATGACAAGCGTCTGTCAAAGGTGACCCCAAGGAACTTCGCCTGATCCTTCACGGGGATACGTTGTCCGTAGAGGCGCAGAACAATGTCCGGACAATATCGCGTACGCCGGCAGAAGTGAAGACAAACAGACTTCCCCGTCGAGAACTTGAAGCCATTTAAAAGACTCCACCTGGCCAGACCGTCGATGCATATCTGCAGCTGCCTCTGAGCCGACACGGAAGTGGACGTCGACACCCAAATGGCGAAATCATCGACAAAAAGCGAGCGGTGGACTGTTGGTGGAAGAGAGTTGCAAATATCATTGATAAGAACTCCGAACATAGTCACACTTAAAACACTCCCCTGTGGAACTCCACTTCCCTGTGTAAAACTGTCGGATAACGATGTGCCCACTCTCACTCGAAAAGTACGTTCTTTGATGAAATTTGCAACTAAGTGTCCCATGTGACCTCGGACTCCGGCGCCACGTAGCTTACGTAGAATCGCATGGCGCCATGCGGTATCATAAGCCTTTTCAATGTCAAATAGCACGGCAAATGTGTGCTGTTTGCACGCGAATGACCGGCGAACCGCCGTGTCCATGGATACCAAGTGATCTGTGGTGCATCTGTTCTTCCTAAACCCGCACTGAGCGCTGGAGAAGAAACCGATGCTCTCTAGGTACCACACCAACCTACGGTTTACTATGGTTTCCAAAAGCTTACATAGGCATGAGGTGAGTGCAATGGGTCTATAATGTAAAGGATCACCTCCGTCTTTGCCTTGTTTTAAAATTGGCACGACAATTGCCTCTCTCCATTTAGCCGGGAACTCGTGAGAGGTCCAGACGTGGTTATAAAACGCCAGCAAGGCGTGAAGTGATCGTGTGCTGAGCTTCTGGAGCATGTCATTAGGTATCAAATCAGGTCCAGCAGCTGTGCTCCTCAGACGTCCTATGGCCCTTTCAAGCTCGTCAAAAGTAAGAAGGTCATTAAAAGCCGGCGAGTCCGAGCATGAAAAGTCGATGGGTGATAACTCGCTCGCTCGCTTATGCCGGATGAAAGTCGGGTGAGTGGTGCCCAGCTTCCAGCGTTCGGCCCACTTCTCTCCTATGACGTTGGCTACTTCCAAGGGGTTCGAAATAGTGATGCTATTCGGCAGAATGAGAATTGGTGATTGTAATGGGGTGCCGCGACCAGAAATCCGATGCATGCGCCGCCAGACAGAGCCCAGGGGGGTGAACCGATTAATTGTGCTGATGTAAGTAGTCCAGGAAATGCGCTTGGCTTCTCGGACTGTTCTTCGCGCGAAAGCTCTCGCTTTGCGGAAGTGTATCAGGTTCTGGGTTGTGGGGTGTCGTTCGAATGTTCTAAAATGACGTCGTCTTTCCCGGATCGCAAGGCGACATTCCTCGGACCACCATGGAACCGGGATGCGCTTTGGGAGAGGCGATGTCTTTGGGATGGACTTGGTTGCCGATATTATTATCGCAGCGCAGATCTGGTCGTTCATTGTGTCAGTCGATGAACCTGCAAAGTCAAAGTCTAAATTGCAGTCGGCTGCAAAACTCGTCCAGTCTGCCTTCCACAGATTCCACTGCGGTGTCCTCACCCCAGGGTGGGGTATGTCAGAGCACAGCCAGATGGGAAAGTGGTCACTACCACACGGTGTCATGTGGGTTCGCCACCGGAATCGATCGGCGACAGTTGCGGAACTGAGGGATAGATCTATCGCCGATGTTGATCCCGACGGCATAGTTATGTGTGTTGGGGAGCCGTTGTTCAGTAAGCATACATTGTTTCTGTGTATGATCTCCTCAAGGTGCCTGCCTCGCCTATTGGTGCGAGAGCAGCCCCATACGGTGCTGTAAGAGTTGAAGTCGCCAAGGACGAGAAAGTTGTTCGGGAGCTGCCGTATTAAATCCTGGAGTGAATCCGCAGGCAGGCTTCCACCGGGAGGGATGTAAAGTGAAACTATTGTGACCTTGAAGCGTTTGAAGTCCACTGTCGCTGCAGAAGCCTGGAGGTCGGTGCGCAGACGGTAAGAGTGCGAGGGGACGCTATAATGGACCATAAGTGCGGTACCTCCGTGTGCTATCGTGGCAGAAGGGAGATCGTATCGATACGATTTGTAGTGGTGCAGGTTGCATGAGTTTTCAGCTCTGAGCTTCGTCTCCTGCAAGGCTATCACAGCTGGCGTCTTGGCCGCTGCCAATGCCTGGAGATCGGCGTGGTTGGCTCTGAAGCCACGCAAGTTCCACTGCAATACGGAAGTCATAGCTAAGAGGGAGAGATAAAAGGTTAAAACTTGACTAGACTTATACATTGTCATTGCTGTTGCTGTAAGAGGAGCGCCTCCCAGGGATTCTCTCTCTGGAGGCAGAGCTCTCAGGCCACCGACCAGATCTCTGCGCGGAGCGCGAGCGAACGGCTGCGTCACCTAGCCTCGACAGTTCCGACGGCGACTGAACTGGGGAAAAGAAACCCAGAGGGGACACTGAGCCGAATCGTCCACTGGTGGGCGTTGGCGGTGGGGGCAGCGCGGGTGGACGCATCAGGGATGAGCTATCCCCTGACCAGCTTATCCGCTGTCTGCCACGGTCTTGGCTAGACGGTGTGGTGACAGGGCTTTCCTGGTGGTTTCCCGCCGTCGGCGTGACTGGTCTGTCCGGAGGTCCTATGTGGATCTGGAGCGTCGATCTGGCTACTTCTCCCGTGGCTCCTGATCCGTGTATTGGCACGGATGAGAGGACGTCAGCGTCTATAGCCTCCATTCCGGCGTCAGCAGACCGCCCCTGCGCAATGGAGATCGACGTCGAGTCGCGATCGGAAGCGACACGTGCGCGCTTGGTGGTTGTTGGTGTCTCCGGGGGATGGGAGGAGGCATCGCTCGTCTCGACTGACCGGGGGAGGGTCGGTCTCGACACAGGTGGTTGAGCGGGAGAGTCCTCCCGGGGCCGTTTACAAGATGGTTCAGTGGACATTCCTCCTGTGTCGCCTTCCTCGGCGGTGATGATATTCCCGGAGATATCTACCTCAAGTAGAGGCACAAGCTGCTCAGCAAACAGGTCCGTCTGTACATGCTTGGTTGCTGTGTTTTGGATGTTGCATTGGACACCAAAGTCTCTTGTTTGTGTGACTGTGGTTTTGAGCGACTGTGCGGGGCTGTTGTAACCGCTCAGGAGAGCAAAGAACTGCTGCAAAGATAGCTCCATGCAGTCCTTCATCCTTGTTTCTGGTGTAATGGTCACCGGCGGCGGGCATGGAGCAGGGGTCTCTGGTGGCTGGCGCTGCTCTCCCGTGAGGGCGTTTCGGTACGGGGTAGTCGTCGGAACAGTCTGCGACTGGTGTCCGGCAGACGGAATAGGGTTGCCCGAGTGTGGCGGCGCAGCTGCCCTCTTTGCGCTGCCAGTGACCCTGTCTTTTACTTTCTTTTTTTCCGCCTCGAGTCTGGGGCACTCCCGCGACCACACTTCGTGTTCGCCTCCACAGGTACACTTTGGCTTTGGGGCCTCGCACTTGGATGAGTTGTGGCCGAGTACCGAACATCGGGCACAGCGTTCCTTACCCTTACAGGAACTGGCCATGTGCCCGTATGCTTGGCATTTGTAGCATCGGACCGGGTTGGGTACGTATTGTCGCACGCGGACGGATCGCCAGGCGATGCGGACTCTCTCTGGGAGTTCCTCCTGGGAGAAAGACAGGACCAACGTGTCTGAGTTGACAGCGTTGCCGTTCTCTCTGCGCTGAAATCGGCGGACTTTCTGGACCCCTTGGTCCCGTAGCTCCTCCAGGATCTCCTCCTCCTCCACGTCACCCAGGTCCGGCACCGTTATCACACCCGTTGCAAAACCCTTGGTCGGGTGGGGGCGGGCTGTGATCGGAATCGTTCTGGTACCATTCTTTGTTTGGATAGAAACGGTATCCGCGCTGAGCAACTTCCGGGCGCTCTCAGAAGTCTTCATCGCCACTTCCACCTTCCCGTCTGACCGTTTCACTACCCGTGTAGCTTCTCCAAACCGGGAGATGGCTCTGTGGAGATGAAAAGGGTTGAGCGTGTCTGACTGTGCACCCTCTCCGAAGCTGATCAACACAAATCGAGAAACTGTATCTGGTCTGGTTCGAGCGGGAGGTAGGTGGTCCGTGTGGTCCGAAGAGAGCAGGGTGGGTTCGAGATTGGTATCCATGGAGAATTGCATTGGTCTCTGTCCAGTCCCAGCCGACGCTCCGCCACGGCGCCGCTACAAGGCCGAGGGCTGGGGACTGGGCTGTACGGGGCTCGACGACGCCCTCCCAGAGGGGAGAGAGAGACTCACCACCCCCGCCGTTTAGACGCCGCCTCCTCCCTTGACGCCTTAAGCCGGGACGCCACCCGGTGCAGCGGCAAAGCCACCCCGCAGCCGCCAGACAAGTGCATGCACCCGCCCTGCGGCAGCGAGACAGCCAAGCCACGACCCGCGGCAGCAGCCCCGACGCGAAAGCTTCTCAGTGCAGCGCCTCACTGAGTGTCCCCGCCCTTCCGGAAATCCAGGCCAAAGAGGAGTGTTGCCATGCCACCACGACTAGCCCGCGCGGCAGGTGGCTCAGCCTCCAGGACCCCTTCATCCCAGGGTACGGGTCGACGCGCTTAGTCGCAGAAAAGCCTTGCCAATGTAAAAAGCCAGGCGTCCCCTGTCACATCATAGTAAATTGCCATAATCGACGTAAGAAGCCTGTTCAGGTCGGGCGACTAGCACCCGACCGTCAAACGCCGCAAAGGGAGGAGGCTTCAGCGGGGACACCCAGTAAACTGAGTGGGGAGGGGGAGGGGTTCGGGACTTGTTACGGGGGTTGCAAAAATGGACTGGGACTGGGCCGGGGGGTGAGTGTGAGGGGGGATGGAGGGGGGGGGGTTAGCTGGGACCCGAGGGGGCGCTACTCCCCTTACACCGGCCGAAGCCGATGCCCCTGCGGGGTGACCCTGTGTGTGACCTGCCACTGTCTGACCCTGTGTGACCTGCCACTGTGTCTGACCCTGTGTGACCTGCCACTGTGTCTTACCCCGTGTGACATGCCGCTGCGTCAGCTGACCCTGTGTGACCTGCCACTGTGTCTTGCCCCGTGTGACATGCCGCTGCGTCAGCTGACCCTGTGTGACCTGCCACACACACGTTCCGCCGGGTGGCGCGCTAGACGGGCGACCCCCGGCCGCTCCGCACTGTTTTCGGTTTTACTCGGGGAATTAGACACCCGGCTTCGTGAAATTTAGTGTCTATGTGTTCGTTATCTTCGAGTTCATCTGCGTGCTACACCGCAAAGACTGTGAGTTGCGTCTTCGACTTATTATCTACCGGAGAAGATTTGCGATTTTGAAACCTGTGTGAAAAACCAAGCCGGAAGACAGAAACCTGGGAAGTGTCTGTGTCAGCAAAAGTGTGTGAACGCTTCAAGTTTTCCGTCAAATAGGTGTCTTTTTTTCTCTATGGTGCGGCAGTGATATTACGTGCTTGAATATTGCATTTCTTCAAGAGTCCTGCGTCTATTTTCCAGAACTACTTCTTTTCCAACGTATACTAACGCGGCAGTGCAGATGAACACCACTAGCCTGGCCGTCGCCATGGCAACCTCCCTTGACCAGGGGATACCCGCCGCAGAGCCGCACGGCTAAAGTCAACAAATGCCAGGCGGCCAAACGGTCACCGGGGCACGTTCCCGGCGGCCGGCGCGGCGGGGAGCCCGGGGCGGGTGGCGGGCCCGCCGAGCGAGGGAGAGAGGGAGCAGCGACCAGCCGACTGCTCCCGGCACTGGGGACCCCGATGGGCCCTGTCGTGTAGTGTGCCAACAACCATCCGTCACCACGACAGGGTCAGTGACGCAAGACAGAGACGACCCGCTGACGCCTGCTACTCCGTCAGACCAAACGGCGGCAGCGGCGGCGGCCGCCGACCCACCCGACGCAGCTACCAGCGAGCGGCCGGGGCCGGCGCTCGCTGCAACCGACCGACACACCGGCCAGACCCGGCAAGCAGCGAGTCGGCCCACTACGATTGGACGCGGGGCCTTATCCATCATGGCGTTGAACATTTTAAGCCTAAAACCTAAGATTTTAGACCTCCGTCATGATTTAGAATTATTAAATTGTGATATTGCTGTGCTCACAGAAACATGGCTTCGCCCCGAAACTTGCTCACGCTTGTCACGTTCCCGGGGTTTTCTCTGCACCGTGCCGACCGTCCAGACGGTAGTGGTTACGGGGGAATAGCTGTACTGATAAAAAACAATTTGAAAGTAAAACCACTTAAATCAGTTGTAGGTGCCAAAAACGACGGCAAAATAGAAACGTTTTGGTTACAAGTCAGTAACTCGCACGGTCGTCGTTTTAACCTAGGTTGCGTATATAGACCTCCTCGACACACCGTAGCCGCCATATCAGCCTACCTCGATTTTCTTGAAACTCAAGTGCAACGCGTGTTTCTTTCGTCCACTGACAATATTGTAATAACTGGCGACCTTAACTGCAACCTTCTAGCGTCCGACAACGATATATGTAAATCGAGATTTAATCAGTTCCTAGACAGCCTGGCCCTGCACCAGCACGTGACTTGTCCCACATACGAGTCTGGATCTCTACTTGATGTGTTTGTGTCCAATACGGGAAACTTTTTGAGTGATGTATCTGTCTGCCCATGTCCCTATAGTGATCACTGTATCATCCAAGCTAAATTGTCCATCCCCAAGCCTCGCCGTAAGCCGATTTTCGTCTCATCTAGGCGCCTACATCGCATTAATATATCGGCTTTTCACGCTGCTCTCAGAGCCACTGACTGGAGTGGAGTGTTCTCACGCGTGGAAGTGTCAGACCAGTGGTCTGCATTCATAAATTGTCTCCTCCCCATCCTCGACCATCACGCACCTCTAAAACGTATCAAAATTCGTAACCCTTCCGCTCCCCCTGTATCTGACACCACTCGCAACCTGATGGCACAGCGTCGCAGACTTCTTGTCCATAGTGGTAGGACCCCTGAGTTCATTGCGCTTAACAAACAGGTCCGTTCTGCCATTCGTCACGACACAAGGCAGGACATCGCCAGGAGAGTGCGTGAGCTGGGTCCTACCACCATATTTCGGAATGTACGTCAAATCATCGCGGGCAAGAAGTCTGCCGACCGCATCGTGCCAGAGGCCACCCCTGACGAGCTAAACCAGTACTTTGTGGGCGTTGGTCCCCGGGTTGCGAGTGAGGTCCGGGCCAGAGGTGAGCCCCCCTCTCTCCCTGTCCGTCTACCTCGTGTCGGCACATGTGCCTTCAAACTACAGCCTATCTCTCTGCCCGCTCTCCGGTCCTTCCTCAACTCAATAAAAAATCCAGGGGCCTGTGGTGCTGACGGCATCTCTATTCAGGTAATAAAGCTTTGCTTTGCTGCTATCGGCTCCGTTTTAATCCATATCATCAATACTAGCCTATCTTCCGGCGAATACCCAGCGCCCTGGAAACATTCCATTATTCATCCAATACACAAAGCCGGCAGCCAGTCCGAAGCTTCCAATTTTCGCCCTATCTCCATTGTATCTGCCTTCCCAAAGCTCATTGAGCGTATTGTGCAGCGTCAGCTTTACTCATACATGTCGGATAACCACCTGTTCTCCTCATCCCAGCACGGGTTCCGCTCCCAGCTCTCTACTGAGACCGCCCTTCTGACTGTTTCTGATCACATCCTCTCGGCTATTGACCACCAGGAACTCGCCCTTCTCTGTCTCCTCGATTTATCCAAGTGCTTCGATGTCATCGACCATTCTATGCTCCTCTCTAAACTACGTACATATAACATCGATCCCACCTGGTTTACATCATACCTCTGCGGTCACACTCAGTCTGTCTGTACGGCTGATGGGAGTGGGAACCTTCATTTCTCCAGGCCTCTCCCCAACTCTATCGGAGTTTTTCAAGGCTCGTCTCTTGGGCCTTTACTTTTTCAAATATTCTCTAACGATATGTGCCTGTTCGCGGGGGATTCTCATGTGGTCCAGTACGCTGATGATACTCAAATTTTGTTATCCGGCAAAAAACACCAACTCAATGATCTGGTCAGTAAATTGGAGGACACCCTGAGTGCACTTGATACCTGGTTTCACTCTCATGGTCTCAAAGTAAATACAAGCAAGACCGAATTAATAGCGTTCGGATCCCGCCAAAATTGTCGCGACCTTTACCCTGTTGCTGTTCAGTTCCGCGAAGACATAGTACAAGAGAGCCCATACGTCAAAAATTTAGGTGTTCTGTTTGATAAGCACTTCACATGGGACTCACACGTGTCTTCCCTGGTAAAAAAAAATGTAGTGGTATCCTCATTGGGCTATCGCACGTGCGGCACAGCATCCCCCGCGAGCTGCTGCCACTTCTTGTAAATGCCTTGGTCGTATCACACGTTCGGTACTGTTTAGCAGTATTTGGCAATGGCTCGCAGAGGAACATACAACGCCTTGACAAAATTCTAAATTTTGCCCTTCGTGTCATATCTGGCAAACGTAAATTTGATCACATCTCTGACGTGTGAGCTGAGCTTGGCTGGCCCACTGCCCAGCAGCTATACAGACAGCACTCCCTAAATCTACTACACAAAATTCGAAACACCGGGGAACCACAGGCTCTTGCTTCCCAGCTTCATGTCAATTCTGATCTCCGCTCCCGCTCTACGCGACAGAACTCTGACCTGGCCCTTCCCATGGTGTGTCAGATGGGGAAATAGCCGGGCGGGAATAGTTCGTTGGCCTGCCAATAGATGGGTCTGACTGTCAACTGGTATGGAATATAGTTGAGCGCAGCCACTAGATCTAGTTGAAATAATAGGTACGAAATAGTGTTTTAATTCCAAACTATAAAGATCAATTAAAGCCTTTAATATTATTTTCGTTGTTTTTCTTGGACTAAAGTAGTTTTGCAATGCTAATTGTGGTGAATTTCATCTAAAAGTCGATTAATTTGGTATGAAATACTAGTTGTTATAAATATACTATTTATAGTCTACGACTGGCAACATATTGGCGGCCATACCTGTTGTTGATACATGCTTAGTTCGGCTGTTCACGTGAATTCCAGTGTTTATTTGATACAAGATTTGATCGATAAGTCGTTTTACTGAATAATTGGACCCATGGTGAACGATGAAGCCAAGTACATTCTACAGTACATCAACTCGAGGTGAGAATCTGCTGTTGCTTGCTGTAGGTACCTAGCTGTCTACGTGTGTTGTCGTTTGGCCAGTCTGCAAGGTAGGGCACTTCTCGACGAAATTCCGTCGGTGCGCATGAAATTTATGCGCATTATTCAGATTTGTCATGCACAGAATGCAACTCTCATGCGCACGCTAGGTGCGCGCACCCTCTGACATGCGCAGTACTGGGACCGCGGCAAGGCAAGGACCTTGGGGTCAACTATAACAGCGTAAAAAAACACAATGTAATAAGCAGCCTGCTAGGTGCACCAACTTTGTCACAACAACTTCATAATTGTCTCATCTTTGGCTTCCATTTTTTACTATCGAAGGAACAAAATACTTTTAATCTTGGCAATTAAATGTACAGGAACTGTAACATTTTTTTAAGTGTTTCCATTTGTCGCAAATATATGCGTTTTTGTCGTGTCTTGAGTTGCATGCTTGAGGTGTGTCTTGAGTTTTTTTTTATTTTTTTAGTGCGCATGGATCAAAGCCGAGTGCGCATCCATGCGCATACTGATCCCCCATGCGCAGTCCGTCGAGCCGACTGACACTTTCCACTATGGTCGTTTGGTACAGGGACAAAAACGAATCGATCACAGGCACCTATGCTAGTGGTATCAAGAGTTTTATTTGAACTTATACATAGCTTATCAAATTGTGGATTATATTTGACATGCGGTTTACTGGGGTTGAAGTGCTAACTTGAACTTGAGACGCTTTGACTGGCAGCTCCAGAATGGTGGTTTCTGACTGATGCGGGGGGGAAGTGTGCCAAATTGCAAAAATACGTTTGAAATGTTTATTGCCATTATGCAGAAAAAATGTAAGACTACAAATAAATATAACCGTCTACTTAAACGTAAAGATGCAACATCTGCTGGAAATTCTAAATTTGAATCTGAATAAAAATTACACATTTCCTTATGCTGAAAGAAATAGGAAATCCCAAAGAAATATAACTAGCAATTTGTAAGCCAGTCTGCAAAGTAGGGCACGTATCAACAACATTGTGTTGGTGCGCATGCAAATTATGTGCATGATTCAGATTTGTCATGCGCAGAATGCAACTCACATGCGCACGCTACGTACACACACCCTCAGACATGTGCACCACTGGGACCGCAGGGTTAACTATTATGGTGTAAAACAAATACAATGTTATAAGCAGTCTGCTAGGTGCGCCACATTTTTTTGCAAAAACATCATAATTGTCACACTTTGGGTTCCATTTTTTAATATCAAAGGAACACAAATAATTGTAATTCTGGGCAATGAAATGTACTGTAACTGTAATATTGCATTTTTTACACAAACAAATCTAATTTTTGCCATTTTTTGGCAAATATGTTTTTTTTACGTGTGTTGTATGCCTGTTTTGTCTTTTGTACGTGTTCTTTTTTTTAGTGTGCCGAGTGTGCATCCATGCGCACATTTCTATCCCCCATGCTCAGTCCGTCGAGCAGGCTGCCACACTTTGGACTATGATGTGTAAGGAAGCACAATCTGCCAGAGTTTATGATTTGTATTATGTTTATTATATAATAATAAAATTGTGAAACATTCAGATTTTGATTGCCAAGCATGGGCTCCGCTATGGGGGACGTGTCCCCCTCAACTTTTTTGATTTTTAACATTACGCCTGTGGGCGTTGCATGGAACAAACTTACTTCAGAAGGCCTCCATCCCCCAACTTTCGGAGCATGGCGGAGCCCTTGTTGCCAAGGTACCAATCTTTCATCAGTAGAAAGATCAATTTATTTGAAAGCTCCTTCAATTTTCTTCTACTAAAAATGTATCAAATTATGCCCAATTCAGACATCTTTTGTCCCTTCTTGGATCTGGAAATGTATCTTTATATGCCGGATATGGTAAAATTTATAGATTCAGACTCGCTCTGACTTCAGGCTTGACATGCTATTGGTGATTTAGTTTGTTGTACATCTATGCATCTTCAACAGTATTTCAGGCCTAAACCTAAAGTAAGTCAGATGTCAGGACTTTAAATATATCATTATTTGTTATCATGCCATCAGTAATATAAGTAATATAGTGCATCAGAATAGTCCCTGCCTTTGACAAAGAGCAGCTTGAAAGTCGTATAATAAATAGTAGGTGCCCAAGTGACCAGTAAATGTCTTCTAAATGGATGGTTATGGGCAGGAAAGAGTGGTGAACCTCAAATAACCTTAACCCGCGCCGGGCCGGGGGGGAGGGGCGTTTAGACGCCCCCTAACCTTTTTACGATAGCGTAAAAACGGCGGCGCATACTTTGTGAAAATTTTGACTCATATTCACCAAAGATCAGGTCACGAGGTCAGATCAAGTGACCCGACCTGCGAAAAAGTTTGAAGTCGTGCCACAACCAGAGTTTGATACTGCGGAGTTTCAAACTTTCAGAATATGATGAACATATCAATACCTACAATTTGTATATCTCGGATTTTTGATGTTGGTGACCTGAGGTCAGGTCAATTTCGTGTCCTCCCCATTATAAGTCAATGGGGAAAACTTCAAATCAGTCCTTTTCAGAGGACATCTGTCAGATCAGTCCCATTCTTTCAGCATCATGTCTCCTTAGGCCATTCTTGATGGACCAGGTGCCAATTTTTATAAGTGGCCCATGTAAAGGTCATTTGAGGTCACCTGATGTCACCAGCAGTTTGTTGCCAATAACTTTTTATAGAGAAGAGATAGAAACGCGAAAATGGCACCAATGTGTTTGTCTCATCAAGTCGCATCGACTCATATGCAATATGACCCACCGTGACCTACTTGGGTCACCATGCAACCTTGACCTGAGGTCAAATTTTGAAATTGACCTTCCAAGGTCATGATGTACATGTTTTGATGTGCCTTGACGAGAGAAACCCGAGGGTGTCAAAATAAATGCTCTAGCTTTTACAGCAAAAATGTTATTCGCGAAAACTTCGAGACAACAGCCATTTTGAATTTGATGACCTCTGGAGCCTCAACTATTGACCTGAGCTCAAACCTGACCGAAAAACGTTACTGGAGCGTTTCAAGGGCTATCTATTGCTTTTTTCGGTTTCTTCCTAGGTATCATAGTTCCCGAGATATCAAGAGATTTCTGGATCAAGCTACCTAAAAAGGGAAAATTTGACCTTTGATGACCTCTAGTGACCTTAATTTTCACCTGAGCAAAAAATGCCTGAAGTAGTTTCGAAATCATTTCTGACGACCTTTCGAACGCCGTTTTTCCTTTTGCTCTACGCTATCTAGAAACCGAGTTATAAGGGGGGCGTCCCCCCCGGCCCGGGCCGGAATTCTCGAGCACCGGCCCGGCGGGGGGTTAACAGGGGTCACTGATTGTGTTTCATGTCATCAAAAATTGCCTAAGTGAGCATGAGTATGGATTGATCCGATGTACAAATGGGCATGTATTTCCCCCCTTGCATTATGATTGTCATGTTTCACAATTTGCCTGACCTGAGGTCAGTTATATTAACAAAAATGTACATATAATTCGTACATATATGTAAAACCTATTCCTAAAATTGTGATATCTTCTTCAATTACTGTGTACATGACATGACCACAAACCTTGTTGGAGGTGGGATTGCTCAACCTAGCCTATTGACTTGACCTGAGATGATCTGGGGTAAAAATGGAAAAGTTGCAGAAATTGTTTGGCACCAGTTGTTTGATATCTCTGAGCTTAGGGTGTTATTTATACCCTATCCACACAGGGCTCTGGTCAATAGATGTTCCTTTTCTCTTTTCAGAGTTTGTGCCGTCTTGCATCGCAGCTCAGTCAGCTGTATGTAACCAGCACTGCAAGAAGTTCCAAAAGAAGAGACTGCTACTCAAAATCCAGGATAAGCTCAAGCCCTTCAAGGATGTTCATTTTAAAGTGAAGTTCGATGTGGAAATGGACAGTGAAAGCTGTGTGGGAGAGCTTAGCAGTCACCTCAACACAGGGAAGTATGGCTGGAGGATCTGCAAACAGTGGGAAGAGTTGAACGGTTTCTTTGGGCCTGAGTGGTTCAAGAGAGAAATCAACAGCAAGGACTACAACCAGGTAGTGCCAGGGTCCTTCCGTGTGAGGTTTCGGAAAGTGGCAGATATCACGGTCATGAAGGTTCTTTTCATGAGAGAAAAGTGCGTGAAACTTGTGTAATGACACTTCATGATGTGAGCACTTGTGTTTGAGTAAGGTGTACGCTGTAGCGCAAAATGTTGTTTGAAGTAAATCGTAGATCTGTTTTGTTTTCCACCTATGATGACATTGTTAAGGCTCTGGAGAAAGAACATTGTGTAAAATTAAAGCCATCTGTAGAGGAGAAGAAGAAAATACTTGATATCCAGTCATTTCACCAAAATGCATGGAAAAAGCTAGGCGGGCGGAAACGGGCGAAGTATGCGGTGGGTAAATCATACAGTTGGAGGGTGACAAATTTAGTGCCATTTTACAATACTCTAGTGAACGATCTCTCAAAAGCCAGGAAGGAGATCACTGATCTCAAAGAAACTGTTAGGTCCTCCCAGAACACCATCAAGGCTAGGTTGCTTCGTAAAAATAATGTTAGTCAGAGAGCCGAGCGTTACAGACAGCAAAAGTCCGGGCTACCTAAATTAACCAAAGAATCTCCAGGAAAAACACTTCATCGTATAGCCAGATCCAAAATCAGTCTGAGGCAGTTCGCTATGGTCCGAGGCAAACACCTACCTTGCCGGACAAACCTTGTAAAGAGAGACGCCGAGCTTAGTGCTCAAGTTGAAGCCAGCGGAGTGACTAAAAACAGTGATTTGTCCTCACAGCGCCCGCTCAAATCAGCGTGCGATGAGGCTCTGAGGCGAGCAAAGGCAACCCCCTCCGACAACACAACACTTTGGTTTAAGCTGAGCGGTGATGGGACCTACTGCCGAAAAACAGGCTTTGTCGATGTCACTAGAGCTCATCAGACCGCGACCAGTCAAACGTTCGGCAGTGACACTGGCCTGCATCCGCGGAGATGAAACGGCAACCAATCCCGATCTTGTCCAAGTCCTGCATACAATTGACAAGGAAATGCGCGAGCTCACTGAAGTCGGCGGTAACCCTGTTCAGTTTTACTTCGGTGCAGACCTCAAATTTATCTGGACAGTGTTGGGGATGGGTAATGGACTAAGTTCATATCCATGCCCATACTGCTGTGTCCACACCAAGAAAAAGCACGAAGGTGCTGGTGCTCCCAGGGACATGGGCTCTCTACAGTCTATGGGAAAACAGGTGTAAAAAACGTCTCAGCGCTGACGCCCGCCAGAGTCAGAAACATGCGCCTCTTTTGACAGCCATTCCGGTTCACCGATTTATCGCAGATGAGATGCATCTCATACTCAGGGTTTTTGACAAAATTTTCACGAGGATCAAAGTGCATCTGGCTACCCATGGCAGTCTCCAAAAACTTGAGGCGGAGATGCATCGCATCTTGCATCGGAAGGTCACTATCAATGAAAATCTGCTTCTGTCAACGCGCCTCAATTTGAAGGACCGCGAAGCGCTGCTGAACGGCATCGATGTCGGAGTTCCGCTGCAGGAGTGCGGCCGAGCCTTTATGGATATCATCGAGCTGACCAGGCAGATGTGCCGAGAGGGCACTCCAGATAGCGAGGTGATCAAAGCCAGGTGTTTAGAATGGCGTGACCAATACCTTCGATTGAGTCAAGATAGCGACTTCACTCCGTATATGCACATATTTGTTTATCATCTGCACATTCTGATTCAACGCACTGAGTGCTACTTTCATGATTTCAATCAACAGATAGTTGAAAGGGCCAACATTGATCTCAGGAAAAATGCAGAGCGTTTCAAATACGACGTTCACAAGCTGATGGTCCAACAGGTGAAAGCAGAGATGCTGGCGTGTAAATATGATGTGTGAGCGAAAGGAGGGAGCATAACTCCTGTTGTGATGTGAACTTTGCTGATGTCTTCGAACGGATAGACCAGGATATAAATGAACTTCGACAGCTGTGACGTTGATGTCATTGGTACATTTAGCCAAAGTACAATCAGAAGTGTTGTCAGAACTCAGAAGTGCTGTTCAGCCCAAACAGAAACCTCGTGCTTTCGAGAGAGCTTACGATGTGTTTCAGTTCATTGTTATCGTTATTTCCAGGACGGCGTGAGCCTGGAGTGCATGGGCTGAATGTCGTATGATGAAGTGTCGGTACAAGATGTCAATGTGCGTTTATCGTGTATGATTATCCCAGTGAGCTTCTACGTGTCGTTAAAATACATTTTGATGCATTTTATTTATTTGTGTCACAAAATGCAAACAACTCATCAGAAATGAAGTGTATTTTCCCAAAGTTTTGACATTACTGTATGGGTAGCTGACGGCTCCGCTGACCGTAACCACCTCATTATAACTTCATTATAATGCACTAGTCACAAGCGCTCCACTTTGATTGCGCTGTTGACAGGACCGTTTTTAATGTGCCATTCGCATTTTAACTGTACCTGACTAATGACCAGCAAGGTATGAGTTATGCCAACACGAGATCGTTGTTTTTGTATTGCCAGTGGCAATGCAGCCTCAATAAGCGTAATAGTAATAGCGTAATTAAAAATGGTTATAAGTAGGCAATTGATATCACCACTGCATTGCAGACGGAAAAGTGGCTTAGAAACCAACATTCCTTTTATGCAAGACCAGTTAGTGAAATTGGTAAAACCATCACCCTGTATGTGGAAAAATAGCACGTAAAACATTCGTCGCATGACTGGCATTGATGTTTGGAGCACAGTAGGAAGATACCTACCATCTTATAGCATGTCCTTAGCAATTAGCATATTGGCATAAGAGTCCATCGCACCAATAAAAGACAGCGAGTCCCACCGATATATATAGCTGATCTATCACAGAAGTGCATTATTCCCAGTCCAACCTTGCAAGATACATTTTGTATACTGTGTCAGTATGGATTAGCGTGGATTATGGCTTTTACATCGAGTCGCGAAAATAAAACCCTGTCAACTTTTTAGCATTCTGTTGAAATACATTTTAACGTAGGGTATTACTTATCGAAAACATATTAATCGTACCTAATCTGTGCGAATACGCCACCAAATGACGGAGTGGGCGCACTCGCTAACATAAGAACCAGTCAACATGCCCAACAAGCTTTTTTTCATTTCGTTAGTCATGTTCCACTTTAAATGGCGGACAGGGTTTTAGCATCATGACCATTATTTTTGAAGGATTATATGCACTGAACAATCGTCTTTAACGCCTTATAGCTAGTTAAGTGATTTAATTCACACCGACGGAATCAATTAAGATTAGATACGGTGAGGTCCCTAAAATCGACGGAAATCTGTCGCGCGCAATGCTAATTTAGCCGTGCAATCACACACACACATGCAAATGGCGGATAGGGTTTTCATCGTAGAGATACAGGAATATGATTTTTGGATTACTAATACATTTACCTACTGCGCGTTATAGCTAGTTAAGTCTGATTCAGTTTTAGTGTATCATCAGAGAGAAACAAAGTGCAAAAAGTGTGAATTTCCCTATGGCGGCTGACGCTCGGGGTGCGGCGCGGCGCGCCGGCTATTTCCGCGTTTGACACACCATGCCACGCGTTAGGACAGAGGCTGGCAAGCGCCGATTTCTATATCATGTTGTGCAAAATTACAATGAGCTGCCTTTAGCGACACGTCACTCAGCCATGCCCGCATTCAAAAGAGAGATACAGAACATGCCTCAACCAGAGTAGCCTGATGTATATAACGTAATGTGCGTGTGAGAGCATTGCAGTGTATGTGATGTAATGTGTATGCCAATGACCTGAGGTAAATAATCAATTATGGCGGGCTAGATCGGGCTCCTGGCCCATAATGCAGTGGTCGGCAGATATTCTCGGTCCCTTGCCCCGCACGGAGGGAGGGGGGGGGGGGGGGGACTGTTATGTGTTGGTTGTCTCAGATCTCTTTACCAAGTGGGTAGAGACGTACGGTTTGTCCGACCAGCGAGCCACTACTGTTTGCCCGACCAGCGAGCCACTGCTGTTTGCCCGACCAGCGAGCCACTGCTGTTTGCCCGACCAGCGAGCCACTGTTGTTTGCCCGACCAGCGAGCCACTGCTGTTTGCCCGACCAGCGAGCCACTACTGTTTGCCCGACCAGCGAGCCACTACTGTTTGCCCGACCAGCGAGCCACTGCTGCTGCTGACTCCTTTGTGGATTTGATTGCCCGTTTTGGTGCGCCTAAGAGCATTCTGGCTGACCAGGGTACGAACTTCGAGAGTGCTCTGTGTAAACGCATTTGTGAAGTGCTGCAGATTAGCAGGCTGAGGTGTACACCGTACCATCGACAGGCAGATGGCCAGACGGAAATATTTAATCGTACGCTGTGTGACATGTTGGCATTCTAGGTGAACGCGAACCAGAGTGATTGGGATAGGTGGGTCGGTGTCTGTGTGTCGGCTTTCCGGTTTTCCCGCCATTCCACGACAGGTTATTCGCCGTTTGAACGTTGATTGGGATAGGTGGGTCGGTGTCTGTGTGTCGGCTTTCCGGTTTTCCTGCCATTCCACGACAGGTTATTCGCCGTTTGAACGTTGATTGGGATAGGTGGGTCGGTGTCTGTGTGTCGGCTTTCCGGTTTTCCTGCCATTCCACGACAGGTTATTCGCCGTTTGAACGTTGATTGGGATAGGTGGGTCGGTGTCTGTGTGTCGGCTTTCCGGTTTTCCTGCCATTCCATGACAGGTTATTCGCCGTTTGAACGTATCGGGTCGTCCGCAATGGTAAGCGACTCATTTTCGATAATACTGGACAATATATGGTAACAAGTACCAAGAAGTACTCGGTAATGTAATTGTGCTTTTTTAGGGCAACTTTCGGCAAATATATTATATGCATTTATTAATAATTATTTTAATGCTAAGTTATTGTCTTAACCGAATTTATTTGTAAAAAATAGCAAAATAATTGAAAGCTGAACATATTGTGCCCTTCTCTAGCGTTCCGCCATGGGTATGCGCGCGAACACCGGGACGGTTTTCGGTTTCGTCGAAATAAGCTAGCCATTTTCATGAATCGTGCTGGATAACGCTTACAATATTTAGGAGTATCAGAAAATGAGTGGTAAGTAATTGTTTTGCTTGTTCACCCTGTATGACCTCAACTTTTTATATTATCTTGTTACCTATTTTTTAATAAAAAAATGGCGCATTTTGTTTTCTGAGCAAAAATTGCAATTTTAATTAACAATTATCCCTACCCCAGTCATACATGATTTAAATGGATGGATGGATGGACCTAATGCATCCAGAAATTGTGTATTTTACCCATTTGCGGACATTTATATAAGAATGGAGCAAAATTGAACAAAAGATTGGGTAAACTGCCCTAACTCTGAATACCTATCACTTAATGTTTGTGTGCTACTCACAATGTTCTGCATATGTAGAGTCTGCATCACAAGTAGCATGACAACCTTAAGGGTAAGACATGTTCGGAGTTGTTTGGGTCTTGTTCAGGCATTTAGGGTAAAAGTCTGTTCGGTCATTGTGGAGATTTTAACCAAATCCGGGGATACATATGTATTTTTGGGTTTTGTATGGTACTTTAAGCGATTTTTCACAGCTCAGCCCCCCCCCCCCCCCCACACACTGAACATTTCATCAATGTTAACACTTAAAATGAATGTCACAACCCATATCATCTTATGTATGCTGAAATTTGTTATCCAATGACCAATAGATACCTTTAGGTGTTTTTGCCAGGCGGCAGCAACACAATAATTCAACGTGTTGCGTCACCTCACTCCAGAGCATCAAGGTTAAACTAAAAAAATGTGAATGCCTTGTTATTGATGTCTAGAGAAATGACGTCACTGGAAAAATATGGACATAATCCAACCTGACCTAACCTTACACCCTACTGCTTGTAGTCATTAATTCCGATCGCAATGGCCTAACCTACCGCTCTTAGCCATTAAGTTTGATATGGACGGCCTAACCTACCGCTCTTTGCCATTAACTCTGATCGGGACGGTCTACCCTACCGCTCATAGTTTTAGTCCAATCGGGATGGCCTGTAAATATTTTCCAGTGACGTCATCAACCAGGCGTCTTCGCCTGGACCTTGCACCAACCCAACCGACCAATCGGCATCATCCTAGGCAGTCAGCTGATGAACTAACTTAATGTGCGGCGGTGACGAAGTGGTGAGATAATAAAAATATGAAATTGTATGTTATTGTTATGAATGCAACTGCTTTTTCACAACTGAAATGTACTAATTGCAAAATTATCTATCATTTGATGTGCTTTTTATAAAAAAAAAAATATTGCAGAGAGAATGCAGTGACTTGTAAATAAACACCGTCCGATCTCCGGTCACCTCCAAATCTCGGGCATTCATGCGATCAGAATTTAGATGGTACAACAAAATTGTATATGTTGTGGCTTTTAAAGATTTCCAGTCAGTCGTAACCAACTAGTAGATTATTTTGAGACCACGAGTTGATGACTTTGCCGCTTGGTAGTTCAATGATGAGTGGATATTGTAAAGTTGAGCAGGCACCATCTCATGGAGCATGCAAAATTATGTAAAATAACTTTTGTTTTATGAAACAGCTGTTCTTTTCCTTGAAGCACCTAAGCTTCTTAAGCTGGTCCTTGTTTCTATAAATATTTGTGTAATGCCCATGACACCTAAGTGTAGATATTATAATCACATTTCAGCAATGCAAGGCTCAGTCATCCATGTTCATTAAGGTATTTTCTTTCTTTTAGGTATTGTCAGCATTCCACCAGCCAGATTTTATGGCAGTCACCAGCCGGTCTACAAGAACAGTGTGGTAGCAGTGGCAGATGACCTGCTGTACAAGTTAGAAGCAGCCCTCCGGTTCCCGAAGCGTGGCAAGCAGTCTGTTGCCATAACTTCCCCCATCCTTCTGTCAGACAAGGGCTGCTACAACAACAAAGAACTGTCCAAAATTATAAAAGCCTTCTACCATCCATATTGGCACACTCTGATCATATCTCCACACGGCGACAAAAACGTGGTGAGCCAGTGGGAAGAAGTCATCCTCCGTGAGAGGAAGCGGCGGAGGCAGTCACGTTTCTTCCAAGGGGAAGACATGAAGCCATTTCGTGGCTATGAGGTGGTGGTGAAGATCACCAGAAAGAGAAAGCAGGGGAGTAAATCCATGTGAGCCGGCATTTGTACATATTTACTTTTACTTAGTGTATGCCAACTGTGAATGACGTAATCAAGAATGCAAACCTTTGTAGTATTAAGAGGGCGTTGCTGTGGCGCTATGCACAGGCTGAACCTGTTGACCAAATCAGCCAAATCACAGATTATTTGAAATCTGTGGGTGTACATATTTCATATAGTGAGGAGCAGGAGAAACATTTGCTGAATTATATTCGCTTGATTCGGTCCAAAATACCAAAAGGGCGAAAGAGAATGGAATTCCTGGAACAATTTTTTCCCTGACCTGTGAAGTCAGTTCGCACCCTTGGAGAGACCCAAGATGAGTTAAATGTCACAAAAGCCCAGCTTGCTGCTGCCTGTCAGGAGCGAGAGCAGGTACTGCAAAAACAAAACGAACTAGCCAACTCCCTGAAAGCTTCTAAATTGGAAAATGTAAAGCTGAAGGCGGAAAAAGATGCCCTCAAGCATATACAGAAAACCTATCAGGTAACACGTGATATTAGAGAATATCCTTATTCCAAAAGCCGACATAGCCGACCTGCAGCTGTCGCCGACGCAGGAACAGTTCTGGCAAGCTACCCGCCTCATGGTGCAGAATTGGCGTGATCGGTGGCCGGATTCGGCGTTCACCGACTACTTCCAGGACACTGTTCTGAAGGAGAACAGTGCGTTCTTCGAACGTGTGCACGAGGGCTCTCCTAGTACAAATAACGTGCCGGAAACTGTGAACTGCGTCGTGAAGGAAGTGTTCACTGTCCGTGAACGGCTGCCTCTGGGGCAGTTCCTCCGTCAGATGATCATGATAGCGAGGAACTGGTCTATGGACATGGGCACTCGACGAAGAATGTCCAGCGCGTCAACGGCTGACCACGGAGACCTGTGTGACGCCTACACGTGGGTGAATAGTGGTAAGGTGCTGGTGGATGTTGGACATGTGATTCTTGTCCCTGCTGGCGATGCGACTGAAATGGATGGACAGGCCGTTCGAGCTTACTTGGGCGATGTTCTGGCGTGCGGAGCGGCGGACTTCGACCATCTCATGCTGCTAAGGAAACGTATCTGGTGCATCCGAGTAGGCGATCGCATGAGTCTCGATGTAATGGCATGCACGTGCCGAGGTTTCTTAAAGAAAGGAAAGTGCAAACATGTATTTGGGCTTAACAGCATGTGGGGCCTTCTAGAGATCACGGCGGCCACCAAGGCCCAGCCTCTCGGACAGAAGCGAAAGCGGGGCCGACCAGCGCGGATAAGACCCGCTCTGGAGCGGCAGCCAGGTGAAGGAACAACCATAAGAGAGGTAGACTGCGGGCTGTGTTGTAAGTGGGTACTCGGGAACGATTGTGTTGCCCAGATAAACTGCGGGCTGTGTTGTAAGTGGGTACACGGGAACGATTGCGTTGCCCAGAAATATATGATGTGTTCTTGATGTCCGTAGCGGCTATCAAGCGTACGTTGTCGTGCACGATGGTCAAGTTTGTACTCCGGCTCAGAAATACGTTTTGTTCTCCTGAGCATTCAGGCATTGAAATACATTTTTCATAATGACATAAACAGTCGAGTGCGCGTAAATCTATTTTGTAATGCCCAACTGAAGAAGTTATAAATACGAATACGCGTCTTGGTCAGTAATCAAATCGACTGTTTTATGTTGAGATAAAGTTGACTGTTGACGAGTTGACTGTTTTATAAATAGCTAGGTATTTGTGACAAATGTTAAATGGCGGTTGTCAGTATTATGGTGATAATTGTGCTTGTTTGGTGACAGTATAAGAACTGTCCTAGTCTTCATTCTAAAGTATACCGATATGGAAGCACTGGTGACGAAAATGGTTATTATGGTGATAATTTCATCGTTTTGGTGAAGAGTGCATTTTGATGTTTTCAGTCGATATGGTGATATGAACAACCATTATGGTGATTCGAACAATTATAACCCTTAAGAATATAATCAAATCGTGTTTGGGAAAACAATTATAGGTGAACTATTCCCTTTAATGCGGCGCGCATTGTCGGCGCGCTAGCTGTACAGGTTGGTAGTGACGCCTGGTGGACAGCGGCCGAACTATGTGTGTATATGTACCGCTAGGTGGCCGGCCGTTCGGTTCGTCGTGTCGGCGGCGAGACGGCGGGCGCCGCCGACACCTCCCACCCTCTCCCTTTCGTTTTCGGTCTCTTAATTTGTATCTCAAATATAACCAAGTCACTGAAACTCGCATCTTGAAGAAAGCACGTGTTATGGTTACACTACATGAATTGCTGCCTTAAGTTCGTTAGAACATCCCGTTATCTTCTTATCCTTCCCAAATTCGGCAGTAGATCCAATTTCCCATCAGCCATCCTCCGACGCCTACCAGTCTATCCCGCCCGCAGCGCCACGGCGCATTTAAGCGAGTCTACAGCATGGACTGATCCAATATGGCGGCCGAATTTACTTACCAGCGAGCGGACCACTCCATTCGGCGGTCCTATCTAGTCCTGTATGAAAGGAATGTGAAAAGAAGAAGATATTCTTTAGTAGCAGATCATAAACTTTCAACAAATATTTGTAGGTCATTTTCTAATTTTGCAGGATTTCATCAGGATGCAAGTTAAGTTCACTTACCTGAACAGAAGGAATTATGACTTACCTGAACAGAAGGAATTATGAAGTATTATCGGCTGGGATCAACACATCCACCGACCAGCACAGCATCTTGGGCCTGGCATCAGCACTTTGTACCACAAGATCTATCCACTTGATTATCCAATTCCAGAGACGCTGAAATGCAAGGAGATTATGAACCAGTGTTAATTTTTGGGGAATATTACCTGGAAAATCATAGATAATGAAAAAGTCTGTTTTTCATCCTTCAGAACATTTTTCATCCTTGACTGTAGGAAATGACTTTCAACTATAGTCAAACAATCTAAACTTATTTGTGTATATTCTGCCAACACAAGCAAAATATCAGTAAAATGAATAAATATTGATGCATTGAAATTCTCACCAGTATTCTGGAATGTTAGTATACCAGTATACAAGAATAAGGAATCTGCTTTAAAGGCTTGAATATTTTCAACACAAGACTAAGGTACAGATATAAATATATAAGAAAGTGGAATGAAGTGCCCAACCTGTTACACAAACACGCTGTGAGCCTGGGCAACAATTTTCATAGCGCAAGAAACGTCACATGAACAGCTTCTTTGCCCCATCTGGCCTTATCAGGGATACCATAAAACATTACTCAGAAAAGAAAGGAAATATCAGTAATTATTGCTTAATATTGTATATATATTTTCCCTAAAAAGTTAATTCAGAATTGTATTGTCTACACATTTACACACATCAGGTGAAGACAAGAGCCCAGATAGAGGATGAAATACAGGATGAAATACAGGATGAAATACAGGATGAAATACAGGATGAAATACAGGATGAAATACAGGATGAAATACAGGATGAAATACAGGATGAAATTCAGGATGACATTCAGGATGAAATTGGGATGAAGTTCACCTTGCCCATATACAAACTGTGGTGAAACTTCAGTAACGCACCTCCCAAGTTTATTGTAGTCTTGAGGTCCCTAATAGAAGAGGTAAGTAGCATTATGACAGACAGAAAAGTTGGCATTGGTAGGGCAGGCGGTACTTCCATATGCCAGCTGTAGGCAGTGTAACAAGGGGCAGGCGGTGCAGCCGGCTTGATGACGTCATTGGGAGGGTATACTTAATGGTATACGCCTGTTTACTACTTGATGAGACTTAATGGCATAGGCCTGTTCGCTACTCAATGAGACTTAATGGCATAGGCCTGTTTACTACTTGATCAGACTTAATGGTGGGGTTAGGTTATGTTATGCTACCTAAACTAACCTAACCCTGCCATTAAGTCTGATCAATATTAAGTCTGATCGAGTAGTAAACAGGCAACAGGCCTACACAATAAGTCCAATATAGTAGTGAACAGGCCAATACCCTTCCAGTGACGTCATCAAGCCGGCTGCACCTCCTGCCCCTTATTTCACTACCTACAGCTGGTGTTCGGAAGCGTGACGCCTGCCCTACCAATACCGAAAAGTGTACCAGTAATACCAAAGCTGTCACCAATAATAGCATAATCGACCGACCCAAGGCTATGTAAACCAGGTAGACCGCTCCGGCCGAAAAAGTGACGACAACTCGTAATTTAGTTGCAACGACCCCGCAGCCGCTGTGACGCGGATGAGGGTCTCGCGGCCGGCCGGCCGGTCGCCTTCGTAGGGTTAACGCGTAGACCCCTCCCGCTTTTTTGTCGCTTGGTTCCTTTGTTTGTCGGCTGATTTTTAAACTTAAGATGTCTATCTACCACAAATTAAGCGTTGTATTGGGTGCAGTTGCGAAAATTGCAATCCGACCCAAACTTAAGTTATGGGCCGGAACAGTGAACAGTGGCCCGGTGATTCATTCCGGCCGGCCGCGTATTCCCCCCGTTTTTGTCCCGCTTGGTTCCTTCGTTTACCGGCCGATCGTTACACTTAAGAAGTCTATATACCACAAATTAAGCGATGTATTGGATGACTTTGGGAAAATCGCAATGCAACCCATTTTGTTTAAGTTATGGGCCGGCAAATTCCACTGACCACGATTCCGGCCGGACCGCCGTACGTAAAACGCCAACGCGCACGTTCCTCCGGTGTGTGTCGCCTGATTTCTTCATTTGCCGACCTATTGTTACAATTAAGATAACAATCTGTCACAAATTGAACGATGTATCTTATGCCGTTGAGAAAATTGTCATCGGACTCAAACTATTTACATTTTGGGCCGGCAAAGTTAACCGTCCTTTGGCTCACGATGGCAGACCGGACAGCCACCACATACAATACTCAAACAGTGATAAACTCAAATAGTCTGAATTTAAATCATGCGGCCCATATTATGGCTAAGGAAAAATTGCACTAGGCTTACCTGATAAATAAAACAAAGTTGCTGATATAACAGTTGACAATTTGCGATGATAACGTCTGACAGTTCTTGGCAAAGGCCAAAGCATACCCACAAAATAGATATTCTCATCTTTTTTGACGAGTTTCATGAAAATCTGCTTAGATAAGTCGATTGTCAAATGCATTCACGCAATTCAAAGTAACTGTATAAAATTACACTTCCCGCCCGCGTCTCCGCACCACACCATCCCGCCCCCTCACCGCGCCTCCAGCCGACGCCGGCCCACCAGGCGCCGCCATTGGCGGATCCAGAACGGTGGTGGTGGGGGAGGGGAAGTTTTTTTTTGGGGGGGGGGATTCCAAAGTCTCACACAATTCTGAAAACCCATCGGATTTCGCTTGCTTATGCATTGATAGCTGATTTAAAACAAACTTTCCTTAGTAAAAGTTGCTTGGATTTTGTTCTATATCAGGAAATGTGTCAATTTTGCGCCGATTTCAGGTTTGTCTAAAGTTTGTCGGGGGAGGGGCATGGCCGCCATACCCTCCCCCCCTCCCCCTGGATCCCCTAGTGGGTGCCGCGGCGAGACGCAATGTGTTTTTGCCTGTGGAGACCAGTACAGAAAATCCGAGATCACAGCCCAGTCACGGCCACGGCATGAGCTGGCAAGTCACAGCTTTAGTCACGGTGCTGCAATGCTAACCCTATGGCGCTGGCCTTGCCAGTCACAGCTTCAGTCACGGCAGTGACCAGGTCTGGTCCCAGCGCTGGGACGCTGGGACCAGAACTAGTTGCCTGGCAACGCACGCGCCAGGGCGCTGTATGTGGCAGGAGCTCTCCCGCCCCGTGCGGTCTCTAAATAGTAAATACGTCGCGTTACATCGCATCAGAATTAATTGACCTTTCACATATACATTTGTATAACTCTCAATGTTTTCTCAAACTAGTAAAAATCCTCGAAAAGATCCTAGACACCCATGCCCTCCGCACGGCAATTAACGTTATGTAAGCAAATGATGTTCGGCTATTATGACCCTCATCCTCGTCATCAGCCATCGACCAATGAGCGTGGAGTGTCAAACGCTGATTGGCCAAAAAGCTGTTGGCCGCAAAACCTGGTTCATGAGCAGATGCGTGAACAAGACCAAGCTGCGGACGTTGCTAATATTTGTCGCCCTTTTTCCCCATGTTAAATAGGCAGAGCGGACCCCCCTGGACCAACCTAACCTTTACAGCAATTACAGTCGCAGGGACCCAGGTTTAGAACGATCCGCTCACATTTGCGCTCTGTGCTGCATCCCTAACAGGGTGACAGCCCCCAGAGCCCCCCCCCCCCTCCCTGAGACCATCTTGTAGACAAAACATGTCTATGAAACAGGGGATCTATCACCCCTGAACCATCTTTTAGACAAAACCTATGTCTACTAGATGGTCAGGGGCCCACTGTCCAGGGGTCAACAGCCCCCCCCCCCCCCCCCGGTAGGGTCACAGCGCAGAGAGCAAATGTAAGCAGAGCATTCTAGACATGGGTCCCTGTTCCTGCAGCCGTAATTGCTGTATAGGTTATGTCAGGTTTGATTGTTATTGGTGACATAGCTTTGGTATCAGTGGTACACTTTTCAGTCTGTCATAACTGTCAGCTGACTACTCTTCTTCCATTAGGGACCTCAAGAACACTGTAAACTGGGGAGGTGTGTTACTGAAGTTTCACCCAAACTTTCCGATCTAATGTTACCTTGGCTCACATGGTTGCCACTATTCCTGCCAACCCAAACATCATATGCTTGCATGGCCTTGCTTCATATTGATATGAAGAGAACACCGACACTGGCCATTGCCATGCAATTATGCAGTTAAGTCTCAGGTCGATATCTCTGGAACCGTTCCACGCAGCGCCATGAAATTTGGCACAGCTATTGATACATCTCTTTTGCATCTTCTGACTAAATTTGATGTCAGGGGCATGTCAGGTCAAGTCACCAGGTCATGTTAAGTGACCCTACCTCAAAAACCAATCAGAACACTACCAAAGAAAGAGTTTTGGAACGATCGATTTGAATCTCATGAGATATGACAAGGTCATCAGGAACTACAATTTGTCTATCTCTATTTTTATTTATTTTTAAATCAAGGACTTATGACAAAATCAGTCAGGGGAGGATCTGTGGGTTGTGGGGGGGGGAGAAAATCCAGTGGCGTATTTCCAAAAAGTTGTTGAGTGGGGAGGGGGGTAGCGGGCTGTCAGCCGTCAAGTTGTTGACCCGGGGTGGGGGGGTTAGCAGACTGTCAGCCATCAGCGATCTATATTATATTCCCCGGCCTCTACGCTGTGGCTGTGTTGCGATGTTACGATAAATTAGTTGCTGACTCTTTACTGAATGTGACGCTTTCAGCGCAAATAACCCGTGTGAAGGGCACACAGAGATTTGTTTTTGCTGACGGTGTTTGCCTTGTGAGTTGGGTTTGTTCAAGGAAACTTTATAACTTTGTTTGGTTTGTTAACGGTTCAAGTTGGGACTTGGGTTTGTCTTTGCTAAGCTTTTATTTTAATCCAGTGGCAGTGAGTGGATGGAGGTAATTGTGGTGTTGGCTACAATTCAGTCCAACTTTCCAAGCCAGAAGTCAACCTTTTATGAACAGGTTTTCTCTGCAACAAACACTTTTATTAGTTAACAAACAATAGATATGTCTGAGGAGTACAAAAAATCAATTTTTACCAGTCACAATTTGGGAGTACAAAATGTGTTTGTGTATATGGAACCAACAAACGTGAACTTTTCCAAAACTGCAGTTAACCGATCCGAATATAACGGAAAATCACTCACGTTACATGCACATACAAGAAGTAAGATTTACCACTACCACATCATTATTCGATCAGTCTCAGCAAAAACACACACAAATTAAAACCGACGTTACAAAAGAGAATCCAAGGCCGCATAAGAGAGGTAGTCATCCGTTTTTTTAGCGCTCCCATCGCATACCCTTAGTGTGACGTCACTGGTGCTCTGGTCCGACTCGGCTGTCGCCGCACACGGCTCGGTACGGTGCGAATATTTCGAACTGGATACGGATAGTTGCGACTAAGGTACGATCCTATTTAAGATTACATTTACCGCGGATAATTATTCCTCCCTTAATTCATGCTGAGGGGGAGACGCCCATACGCTGTCCCGGTCTGTGTGATGGGCGACTGGCGAGACGGCCATACACTGCACCGGTCTGACTGAGGGTGAGACGAGCATACGCTGCCCCGGTCCGGCTGAGGGGGGAGGAGATGACCATACGCTGCACCGGTCTGGCTGAGAGGCGAGACGGCCATACGCTGCACCGGTCTGACTGATGGGTGAGACGACCATACGCTGCCCCGGTCTGACTGAGCGGCGAGACGGCCATACGCTGCACCGGTCTGACTGAGGAGTGAGACGGCCATATGCTGCCCCGGTCTGGCTGAAGGGTAAAACGGCTATACGCTGCCCCTTTCTGGCTGAGAGGCGAGACGGCCATACTCTCTCTGCTCCGGTCTGGCTGAGGGTTGAAACGGCTATACGCTTCCCCGGTCCGGCTAGGGGGGGGGGTGGGGCGGCCATACGCTGCCCCGGTCTAGCTGAGGGGCGAGACGGCCATACGCTGCCCCGGTCTTGCTGAGGGGCGAGACGGGCATATGCTGTACCCGTCCGGCTGAGGGGCGAGACGGCCACACGCTGCCCCGGTCTGGGCGAGGGGCGAGACGGCCATATGCTGCACCGGTCCTACTGAGGGAGAGATGGCCGTTCGCTGCCCCGGTCTGGCTGAGGGGTGAGACGGCCATGCGCTGCCCCGGTCTGGCTGAGGGGCGAGACGGGCATACGCTGCACCGGTCCGGCTGAGGGGCGAGACGGACACGCTGCCCCGGTCTGGCTGAAGAGCGAGACGGCCATATGCTGCACCGGTCCGGCTAATGGGCGAGAAGGCCGCACGCTGTCCCGGTCCTGCTGAGGGCCGAGACGGCCGTATGCTGCCCCGGTCCGGCTGACGGGCGAGACGGCCGTTCGCTGCCCCGGTCCGGCTGAGGGGTAAGACGGCCATACGCTGCCCCGGTCCGGCTGAGGGAGGAAACGGCCATACGCTGTCCCTGGTCTGGCTGAGGGGCAAGACGGCTATACGCTGCTCTGGTCTGACTGAAGGGTGAGACGGCATACGTTGTACCTGGAAATGTTGCAAATGGCATTGTTTGCTTAATGTGCAAGATATGCTAAAAAAAACACATACAAAAAGCAAAATATTTCCAAATATAGACTTCAAACATAACGTACTCATCTAATGGCGACGACTTCAAATTGCCGCTCTCATCAACACCCGTCAAAAGACCGCAAAACTCTCGAAAGCGCAGCTGCGGCGACGGGGCTGGCACGACTGGACAAGAGCACCAATGACGTCATCGCTAATGCTGTTCCGCTCGGCAGCCGATACATGGGGAATCCCGGGATGGCAACCCTGAGAGAATCTACTGCGTCCACTGCGTCATTTCGAACAGCGCCACACGTGCCTTTGTATGCGCCAGGCAGCTGTCGATGATGCGCCGTGTA
This sequence comes from Chirona hameri, assembly GCA_036785665.1. NCBI lineage: Eukaryota > Metazoa > Arthropoda > Thecostraca > Balanomorpha > Balanidae > Chirona > Chirona hameri. The sequence goes on from JAXIVJ010000592.1 coordinate 201,262, forward strand.
TGAATTTCGAATTGCGAAGAAGACGCTGTTAAATTTTACATGTCCGTCGGTGCAGAATGTTTCACCTTAGGCTTTGTTTTTTTCACCTTTTTGGATTGGTTTTGAACTGAGATAGCCATTATCTTTGGCCGTTATTGAAATTTCGAAAATACTTAGGGCATTTCCCCCAAAACTTATCCGTTTTTAAGCAATTTAATTTATAATTGCAAAATGGGGTTTAGGCTAGTCCCGCCGCTGATTGGCTGACAGCCACTTTGTCAGCCAATCCCACTTTGTCAGCCAATCAGCGGCGGTCTATAGCTCAACAATGACGTCATCGTCCCAAATTTAAAACCTGAATATATATCAAGTTAAGTGACTTTTCGAGATATAAAAATATCACCATCGTTTTCAGCAGCACTTACTTCATATTTTCGACTACAACCAGCGCATATTTGACAACTTGCAGAAAGGTGAAACATCCACCTTTCAAAAAGTCCGCCTTTAAAAATATCAGAAATGATTGAGAAGCTAGAAATGAATTAGCATGTTACTAGTAAGCCATAAAATTATATGTGAACGCGGAAAAGCCAATTATAATTAAGTTATTTGGTTCCAATTCAAATGATTTCCTCTTAATGGAGTTTAATGCGAAATAAGGACATCTGCACGTGCGTGACGAATAATTTCCCTAAGAATATTGCCGAAAAAAAGTGTTTATCGACGATTTTAAAGTGGCAGTCAGTCGCGCACGCAGGGGGGGGGGTCAAAGGGGTCAGCTGACCCCCGAAATTTATGAGGGGCCCGCATCAAAAGGACCCGTATTCTGGACCATACATGGCAGGGGTGCGGCTTGGTAAGGCCTGATCCAGCCAGGGGCCCGGTGCTGGAAAGGCGTGACATGAGGCCCGGTCACAACAGGGCCCGGTCCTTGCATATGCTTGATACGGGCCCCGTTCTGGTAGGGGCCCGGTCTTGATCAGGTCCGATCGAGGAAGGGGCCCGGTGCTGGCAAAGGCGTGGCATGAGGCCCGGTCAGGACGAGGGCCCGGTCACAACACGGCCCGGTCCTTGCATATTATTGATACGGGCCCCTTTCTGGTCTTGGTCAGGTCCGATCGAGGAAGGGGCCCGATGCTGGCAAAGGCGTGACATGGGGCCCGGTCAGGACGAGGGCCCGGGCAGAACAAGGCCCGCTCCTTGCAAATTATTTGATACGGGCCCGTTCCTGGTAGGGGCCTGATCAAGACAGGTCCTGATGCTGGCAGAAGCGTGATATGGGGCCGGGTCAGGACGAGGGCCCGGTCACAACAGGGCCCGCTCCTGGCAAATTCTTTGATACGGGCCCTTTCCTGATAGGGGCCGTTCCTGGTAGGTCCCCGATCAAGGCAGGGGCCCGGTGCTGACAAAGGCGTGATATGGGGCCCAGTCAGGATCAGGGTCCAGTCACAACAGGGCCCGGTCCTTGCATATTTTTGATACTGGCCCGCTACTGGTAGGGGCCCGGTCTTGGTCAGGCCCGATCGAGGCAGAGCCCCAGTGCTGGCAAAGGCGTGATATCGGGCCCGGTCAGGACGAGGCCCCGGTTACAACAGGGCCTGGTCCTTGCATATTCTTGATACGGGCCCCTTTCTGGTCTTGGTCAGGTCCGATCGAGCCAATGGCCCGGTGCTGGCAAAGGCGTGATACGGGGCCCGGTCACAACAGGGCCCGCTCCTGGCATTTTGTTTTGTATACTGGCCCCTTACTGGTAGGGGACCGTTCCTGGTAGGGGCCCGTTCAAGGCAGGCCCCCGGTGCTGGCAGAGGCGTGCTATGGGGCCCGATCAGGTATAGTCTTTGGCCAAAACTAGTGGCTAGAGCAAACATGAACTAAATTTATCCCTTTACAACTGAGAAATATGCGTTTTTGTTTTTCCCCATAGGCCATAGGGTTACATTGAAAAGGTCACGATTATAACTTGACCTTAGGTCACCGATATAGGAAATCCGCGGTAGTCCCTAATGACAGCATGACGTGTCAGGGGCGGATACAGGGGGCGGCCGCCCCCCCCCCCCCCCCCCCTCCACGCCGAAGGCGCGGAAGGGCCTAATGTTTCAATACGCTCTAAATATTGCAAATGAAGTCCTAGAGCGCTTATTTTAACGATATTGCAATCAGCGGCCCGAACGGGTCCAGAAGATAATTTTTACAGAAAATGGAAATTTTTGACTGATTTTTTTTCTTAAATTTTGTTAAATGATGCAATGTTGCAAAGCCCGATTGCACGCTGCATATAACCACGTTAACCGTTCACTTTTCTTTGCAAATGCGATCTAAGGTTAGTATATGAAGTATATGAAGCTTAGATCGCATTTGAAACGGAAAGTGAACGGTATAACGTGGTTTGTACACCCCAAATAAGACCATGGTAACCGAGCATGTCAGCTGCTCTCCAGAAATTCCATGACCAGGTGGAACCTTATAATTCGTTTGGGCTCAATCTAGAATCTCCAACGAATAATACGATGCTACTTTGCACCACTTTTTTCAAGTGTTGGCCAGTCAGGGCGCCGTTCAGATTTGCCATTTATACATTGGTCCCTATGGCGCCCGCGATGTTTTGCCCCCAGGACGGCTGACGCCACCACACAGTGTGGGAACGGGCCGTTCGGCGTATGCGGCGCGCGAGTTGACTGTCTAGGTATTATATTGATGTCAATGGCCTAGCCATTGACATTTAGCATCGTGAAAAGTTGGGCTGTGAGGACTGCCTCACAGCTCAAACGCGTGTTTCGCCCAGACCTTTGGCGGTTTTCGCCGGGCGCTTCCGTTCGGGAGAAATTCGATGCGGCTTCAGCCGTCAACGCGGCAGCAGCGAAGGACCTTTCTGACAGGCGCCATGAATGTTTCGGGATATTTTGAATGCGCGATCTTTTTCTCATGGTTTAATATATTTTTTTTAATCTGCTTTTAATGATAAATATCATTAACTTATGTAATAGTTACACATTGCTGCAAGGAGATCGGCGGGCCGTCCAGACTTAGGTTATAAACAGGACATTATATTTCGATGCATTTTTCTGAGCCGTGTAACGTGTTCTTCGCATATACCTAATGATTGTATGTGCAGACTCCGAGTCCTATTGTTAACATGCAGATGCAGTCGCACAATTCTTGTCAACCGGCAGAATGAAGAGTCGATTCGAAAGCCTTAGGTACAGTCGGTCTCATAATGATCTTCCCTAGTAGAGGTGCCACTTTTCTACCCGTTTACCCGCCAGATACGGGTAGTTACTACCCGCAGGGGTAGTAGCGGGTAACACAAACAATAATTTGGCTGCAGCGGGTAGTTGGCGGGTAGCAGAATTTTCAACTTGCCAAAAAAAGGAAATTGATTTGATATTTGTTATGACCACCAGAGTTTTTCACTCAGATTATTGATATATTGTACCATGAAAAATGCAATAAAAACATGGGTTGACATTAAAAAAGTAAGCCATTTAACTTGTCAGTCTCAGTAATTAGCATGACATTGCCTTTCAATCTGAACTCTTCTAATTCTGAACGAAAGAGATTTAACAATAATTATTGCTGAAAATCTGTATTATTTAAAGGAAATAGTTCACCTTCGGAAAATTTTCAGAACACGATTTTATTATATTTTTTAATACAGTTTCTTTTTTTCTTTTCAAAAATGGTCCTACATCGCGCCAATTCAGGACAGAAGGTCGTAAATTATTAATGTTATGGTGTGCGTTATTGGTCTGCGCATGCTCAGACCAGTGCTGGCACTCTCAGACGGTACGGTATATCATATATGCGCCGCATTCCACATCCTTTCATCGACATCGGACCACGGACGCCTTCTAGCCAGCCTGCTCCAGCCCTCCACCGCTTCCGGGTGCGGGACCCTGTCCACGTGCATGTGGCAGGGTCGTTAGACCCTTATATAGGTAGACTCTAGATATTTTTAAGTAGGCAGATTCTTTAGATTGGCAATAGGCCTCCTCCACGGTTTAGGTCCCCTCCAGTCTTTGAAGTTAACTTGCAGTTGCCAACACGCTCTGTCGTGTGTGTCAAATTAACGTAATCAGTTAGAACCTATCCTTCCTCCTCCTCTGAGCCACGACGATGGCTACACCCCCGGACCCCCCCCCCCCCCCCCGACCCCCCTCAGGGATCTTCCGGCGCGCGTCCGCGTGCCCCCCTGGACGGTCCCCCTCCCAGCCCCCCTCAGGGGCCCCGCCCGCCCCGTCCAGGGGCCTGGCTGTCGCCGGACTCCCGTCCCCCCGAACCCGACCCCCTTCAGGAGTCTCTCCCCTCCCGTCCCGGCGCGCGGCCCCGAGCCCCCCCCCCCCCCCGGACGGTCCCCCTGGACCCCCGGCTTCCCTCAGGAGCCTCGCCCGGACCGACCCGGTGCTTGGCTCCCCCCCCCCAACACCTCCCCACCCGACGGGCCTGCTCTCCTCCTCATTCATAGGAAGGACGGAGTGCACATGCGGCACTCCAACCCGTTCGAGGTGCGCCGCCAACTGGTCGCCCTCTGCGGAGAGGTGGCCAGCGCGCGCTCCATCCGTTCCGGCGCTCTGCTGGTTCAGACCCTGTCTGGCCAGCAGACGGCCACCCTCCTAGCCATCCCGTCTTTCATGGACAAGGCTTGTGAGGTGACGGCCCCGACCGTATGAACTCCTGTCAGGGATTCATCCTGTGCCCGAAGTCAGTAATCTGACTGAGTCCGTGCTCCTCCAAGAGCTCGTGACCCAGGGGGTGACAGAAGTGGTCCGGATGCGGTCTAAGCGACCAGGCCCCAACCCCATGGTCCGGCTGCGTTTCCGGGCTTACAGCTCCGGAACGCCTCTACTGCGGCTACATAGTCTCAGTCAAGGAGTGGACCCAAGGGCCACTGCAGTGTCATGCCTGCTGGCGGTTCGGCCACCACCAACGTCAGTGCCACGCCCGCCATTCCATCTGCGGGAAGTGCGCCGAGACGCACGACACAGTTCAATGTGTCGGTGGCGACACCGCAGCCACTCGCTGCGTGTCGTGCGGGGTTCCCACCCCGCATGGTCCCGCGACTGCCCTGCCCGAGCGGAAGCCGCCGAAAAGACCCGGGCCCGCAAGGCGCCCCCCCCCCCCACCCCACCTCCCATCCCAGCGTCTGGCCCCTGCTGCCCCCATCCCACCGAACCCCACCCATGTCCCCCCGTCGGACCTTAAGTGGGTCCACCCCACCGGTGCCACCGCCTGCCCCGACACAGCGGCAGTGTGCACCCCCACCGACGGCAGAGCTAGCCGAGTCCCACCGCCATCTCAGCCGAGTCCCTTCTGGACTCTGGCAGTGCCCCAGCGGCACCCACTCCCACCCCCGCCGAATCTCTGGCGGAGTCCCCAGTCGGGCCCCCTCTGGACCCCGGGTCCCCGGTCGAGTCCTCTGAGGAGGACTCTGACGACTCGACCGAGGGAGAGACAGACGCCTCTCTAATCAGAGTCGTCACCCGCCAAGTCCCAAACTCCCACCCTCCTCCCCTCTCTGAAGACAGTCGGTCCCTCACCCTCTCCCCGCCATCCCTCCCCTCCCCCACCTCCCTTCCCGGCTCAGAGCCGTCACCCGCCAAGTCCCAAACTCCCACCCTCCTCCCCTCTCTGAAGACAGTTGGGACCTCAACCTCTCCCCGCCATCCCTCCCCTCCCCCCACCCCCTTCCCGGCTCCCTGAAGAGAGAGAGAGAGAGAGTTTGATCCCCTCCTTGCCATCCCGGCCACTCTCCCGCCCTGCCTTGCCTTCAAGGTCAAAGAGACAGGAGAGTCCCTCCCCCCACAGCTCTTCTGAGCGTAACCGCTACCGCCGCAATCTGAGACGGTTAAA